>JABTTQ020001483.1:600000-785582 GCA_016081115.2 Rehmannia glutinosa | reverse complement strand
ATTTTCACTTCTGATTCAATTACATATTGCTAGTCGCAGCGTCGTGATAAACCTATTTAGTAACCGCCTCGGTTTGGCGTTTGTGAAATCGCGCAGCGTTATGATCCAGGCAGGCGGTGTAGGATTGCGTGCGAATGCGCTAACTCCATCGAGGCAAATTAATGGTTGTGTCGGTTGTAAGCGCCGACCGACCAATGCAAATGCGATTGCGTCTGCACGGTTTGGCGCCAACGAAGCAGGTCCGATTAACTCCGGAATTGTGCGGATCGAGATAACGATTATCAGTTATTCCTTGCCAACTCTTCCGAGCAGATGGTCGAGGGCTTCATCTTTGTAACCACTAAGCGAAAGACAAATCACAGTGGAGCTTGAGAGGCTCAGTTACATGTAATCATAGTTCTCACCTCAAGTACTCGACATTTACCTTGGACAAACTCAGGCCCTCAGTTGGGATTAGGGCGTTACAGTAGAAAGTGAATCTTGGTAGAGGCGCCAGGACCCCATCTGACGTATCCATTATTTGTAGGCTTCGACACATGTTGACTCGGCGGAAAGGAAGTAGAGTTAGGGTATTGACGGAAGGCGTTGAGGTATTGATTAGGGGAAAAGCGATTAGGAAAATTTTTAAGTAAGTGGCAATTATGGCATTAGTGGGGTCATTTGGATGAAGATTTATTATCGAAGGATAAGCAATCTTCGATATCTTGAAAGATTAGGTAGAACATAAGTTCCGTTATAGATTCAAAATCGCAAAGACGAGGAGGCCTTCAAGGACGGGGTATTAACCTCAGTTATTGTGATCCGATAAGTCAAGGGATTTTTGAGAAAATAAAATATTTTAATTAAATATCAAAGTCAGGTCCAGAGCTATTTCTTGAAAAGGAAATAATTTGAGTTAGGTCCTGATAAAAGAAAATTTTAATTAGGCCCCGTTTTGTAAAATTCAATACTTTTTGGGTTAAAAATTGAATAAATAAATATACCGACCTTGAAAAATTATGAGGGTTCGGTTCCTAAATTCTAAATTGTTCATAGATTCAGGTTATTAAAGTTTTGAGGTCGAGTTTTATAAAAAATTCTCACATTGGCCCCAAATTTGTTAAAATTGTCATTTCGGGCCTTAAGTTTAAAATAATCTAACTCACAAACCGGAAGGGATTTAATGTGATTCAGTTGAAAAAATATCACTAAGGTTATTAGGGATATTGGGAAAGAAGTTTTTTAAAGTGAAATAAGTGTAGGTCTTTTTAACTTTTGAAATCTCATTTTTGTCCAATTCTTGAAATAATTAATTTTTAAGGTTTAGGGTCCAATTGTTATGAATTTGAACCTTGGGTCCAAATATAATTAAGTTACAATTAAATTAGTAATTCCAGGTACATGGGCTGTATAAGTCCTGGAAATTTCATTTGGATCCTCAGGGTTTAATCTTTACAGTGGGTCCCTCAATTTTAGTAAAATTACTTTCCAAGCTCTATACACTTGAATTTTTGGAATACATTTAAAATATGTCCCAGTCCCTTGAGAGTTAAAATTTCAAATTTTAAAATTAAGGTCTGGTATAGTTTCAAAAATTACAAAGTAGCCCTTAAACTTCTCAAATTTACAATCTAGTCCTCGGCTTTTAAAGGTTGATTTTATTTATCTTAAAACTCTTAAAACTTTATTGAAATTTCAAAAGTCATTTTTGAACTTGAGTACAGTCCCAAAATTCAAAAATTTGCGAGAGTCCCTTAAGTTTATTTTCTTGCAATTTAGTCCACCAACTTTCCATTTTGCATTTTAAGTCCAAAAATTGAAATTTAATCAATTATTCTCGACTTGTCCAGGTTATAAGTCATCAAGATATGGATTTCAAAGATCATACATGCATATCCAATTCATACAAGAATTCATCAAATAGAACATTAAATTGTACATGCGTTTTCCTAATTTCAATAATTAGCATTTTTTTGAGCAACACTTGAGAAATGTCATAACTTGATACATAAAATTGACATGCCCATACATAAAAAATATACATATCTCAATTGCTCATGATCAAAACACTACATGCATTTAACAAAATCCCTAGAAGTTGAAAGCATTTTTCCACCCACCTTAATTGAGTCAGAAATAAAAAGGATATTTCACAACTTTAGTGAGGTCACTAGGTTAGCCCCTAAGTCAAGAAATATCAAAAATTTGAGTTATAAAAATGGAGTGAAAAATTAAGAAGAAAATAGAAAGAAGATAAGAAAATTGGAAATACTACACTTTACTTGTGTAGTAGGTGATTGAAACTAGTTGAAGTTTCAAGTTTGGTATTTTAGTTCAACTCCAAAATCACTTAAAGTCAGCCCCTATTTATCAAAAATGAAAAATGGATGTTAAAATTTGAAGAAAATAGGAGAAGAAGAAGAAAGGCTCTAGTGTCGAAATCTTACCTTGTAGTTCAATTTCTCTACTAATTACTCTTCAAGTCTTCTAAATTCACCACCATGCATGCATGTCTTCAAGTAGTCTTCTAAGTACCTCAAAATCCAAAATTCAAACTTAAATTAAGAAGAGAAGGTGATGAGTAGTAACATATCAAGTTAAATTGAGGAATGAAATTTCTTACCTTTGAGATGTGGGGGTTCGAATTTTATGGTTTTAAGTAGGAAGAATGTTTGTTTTGGTTTAGATGTTTGAAGAAAGAAAGAGTGTTTGATGATAGGAAGAAGATGTTCTTGAAAAGTATGAAGGTTTGCTTGAAGATGTGAAGGACTTGTGTTTGAATATATGAAGATGCGAAGAAATGGTACTTGAAGATTTGAAGATATGAAGAACTTGGTGTTTGAAGATTTGAAGATATGAAGGGTTGGTGTTTGAAGATTTGAAGATGTGAATGATTTTTAGAGAGAGATTAGAGAGAAGGATGAGAATTTGCTTGATAATTAAAAAGTGTTTGATAAAAATTTTAACAAAATTTTTTGAAAAAAAAAAGCCTCTTGGCCGTCCACAATAGAGAGGAGGGAGAGATTTTTATTTTGTTTAATTTGTGTCTTGAATTTTGCTTTTGCATGGGAGACATTTTAGTGGTCAAAGGTATGGGCATGAGATGGGTTTGAATGGAATGTTGGGAAGACTCCAACATGTTGGAAGATTTAATATTAAAGAATTTATGTATAAGATGATGTGTATAATGTTTGAATTAATGGTGTAATTATACACAAGATGACTAATATAAGGTGTAAGTGTACAAGAGTTGGGAGATATTTCTACACCAAAAACATCGTTATTGCCGTCCACTTAAGGGTATTTTGGTAATTCTATGTATTATTTTTGTCCCAAATTTGATGATAATAGATGAATAATATCAATCTCCAAAATAATTAGTGATTTCCTTGATCACTTATAAAGTCTCATGATCACTTAATCTAAATCAAATTCTTAATTCTATAAGGTAAAAGTCTCTAAAATAAATAGTCTCTTAAAATTCTAAGGTGACTAATAAATACAAAAATAGTAATAATGATCAATCAAGTGATCATAAATGCGAAATAAATTAATAAATGATCATGATCACAAGTAATAAATAAAATGAAATTAATTGCAAAATATATATTATTAATATTTACCCGTCAAAGTGACGCGGTAAAATAGTCGATCAAATACATAAACGACAAAAGATCAATTACATGCTCGGAAAAAATCGGGGCTTCACAATTAATATAAGAAAAGTCGGATATAGATTTATTTTTCCAGGAGTTGAAGCGGTCAAGTTAAAAAATAAAAAAAGTATAACATTTGAATTATCTTGAGGCAAAAAAACAACGGGCTGATTAAGTGATTATATCAATACTAAAACATTAAAAATCAAGCAATATTGAGTGATTCAATGAAGTCGGGTCTCGTAGGACCGTGCGCTTCGGATCTCCATCCGTAAGATGGATCCCATGCATTATCCGAATCGGGTACACTCCTCCACCTTTCACGTGTTTTTTTACCTTTGTGCTCTCTCTCTCTCTCTCTCTCTCTCTCTCTCTCTCTCTCTCTCTTTTTTTCTCCTTATCTTTCTCTCTTTCTAAGTCTCTCTCCCCCACCCACTTTTTCCTTTTTTTCCTCAAACATAAAATTAAGGCCTGTGTCTTTGGAAGATAGAAAGATTCAAGACTGAAAGTATAACTTGTGCTACGCTTGTTTCTCCCAAATTGAAGTTTTCCTTGAGATTTTGTTTAATTGATGTTTTCAAGATTCATGGCTTTTGCTCAAATTAAAAGTCTTTCTTTGAAAATTGATTTCTTCGGTGTGCTTTTTTTTATTTATTGCTTACTTCGGGTTTAATAAAGCGAGGATGGATCCGAAAATTATTTATAACGGGAGCACACAATAAATACAATTATAAATTATATCAAAATAATTTTGGGCACACTATATTAAATTTTTAACCTAATTAGTATACGATATTTAAAATTTTATTAAATATTAGAGAAAAAATATACACAAAAAACATAAGTGGGATAATGGTTTTATGTTTTTTTAACCTAATTATATATAATTTTTAACATTAAATAATATAATAAAAAATTGTCATGGGGGCACGTGCCCCCGCGTATCCGGACGTGGCCCCGTCTATGTTAATAAGTTTCTTTTGCCTTGTCCATATTTTGCTGCACTTGTAATTCATCGGTTGTGGTTCTTTAGGAAACAAGAGAAGATGCATAATACATTAGAAATTAGGTTATGGAACGATACATACATGACAATTTTAGTTTTCTAACTCGTTGAATGATACTTTTCATATAGCTATTAATATTTTTCAACTACAAAATGATATTTTTGAAAATGACAAGCTTATACTTTTAAGGCGATGTATGATACTTTGGAGCCGATGTGTAATACTTTGAAGGCAATTTATGATACTTAATTTCAAACTCTATTACAACCGATACTATTAAGAGAATTTATGATACCTTTAAGTCGATTTCGATACATTAAGCATCAAAGATCTAACATGCGAGTGATACGATATATGTTTAATGTTATAATAAAGAGATATAAAATTGATACTTTTAAGACAAATTAAATACTTTTAAGAATCAATGTTCACGATTTGAACAAAACTTTAATTTATTACAAATTGATATTTTATCAATTTAAACTTTTAATATTTAGTACTTTAAACATCAAAGAAACGAAAGGAAAAAAATATAATGAATAAAACAAACACTTTTAAAGCAATAAGATACTTTCACAAATCAAGGAAATGAGAAGAAATTTTGATACTTTATCGCAAACTGGAGAAGAATCGAAAAGAAAAAAAGAAGAAAAAGAAGAAGAAGAGGAGGAGGAGAAGGGAGATTTTGCACGGAAAGAAGAATCGAGAAGAAGAAGAAGAAGAAGAGGAGAAAGATCGAACATCGCACCAACAGCGTAATCAGAGAAGAAGAAGGAAGAAGAAAAAAAAAAAAATGGGAAAAGGAAAAGAAGAATAATAAACCCTAGTTTAAAACCAAAAAAGAAAAAGAAAACTAAAAAAAACTGAATGGGCGGGTATGGGAAGCGGGTCAAGTAAATAGGATCATTCTTACGAATTTAAACCCGTGAGACGGTTTTATACAAGTTTTTGCCTTCATGCAAGTCCATTGGACCTAATCATTGGTGCCGGGATTTCTAATGGACTTGGATCACTGTATGCAAGAGCTCGTAACTCCTCGACATTATCGAAAACCGACATGTATTTTTCATCAAGAATCACCCATGCTTCTATTCCATCCCCATCTCGGGTGTCCATTAACCAAACCACATTCAGGAATCTTGAGCCCGAATCACAGCCCGTATCACATCTCGTCAACCATATGGGGTTTCCAAATCCAAAATCAACATTATAAAACCCAAAACTACACCAGCTGGAGATAGACAAAAGGTCCGCATTTTCAGGAACTTCACTCCACGTCAGCCCAAGATTCTGACGATAACCCAATAGCCCATCTTCGCCAACCATCCTGTTAACAAAATCATTATCGATCTTTCTTATCGCATCCCTCATTTTTCTCACTAATTCACACAAATCCTCTTCTTTTCCGTTGCTGTTTGGTGCCGCCGCCAATCCAGGGAAATTTCGAAACAGTCCGATGGAAACGGCGGCTGGGCTCGTCGTCTCAGGTTCACCGCATGAGTCAACACAGAAGCTGAGTTGTTATTCGCTAGAGATGCAGCCATGAAACACTTCCATATGAGCGCTGATACGACTTCGACTCGCGAGGGCGCTCAACGGCACCTGATTTAGCCTTGAGTTTTGATATTGACATTTTATCAAACACGTAGCGCCTCATGACTGATTTCCCTGTTTTCAGAATTGCCGCCAGAGAACCAGATTGGTTTGGCATCTCCTCTTTATACGGAAACATGGATTGGGCGATGTAATTGGGGCAAATCGGTTCTCTGGATCCCCGCGTAGTGTTCGCCCAGGAATTAAGAAAATTTCCTATGGTCATCGCATCACCTATCTTGTGCCAGAAAACTATTCCTATGGCAACGCCGCCGCAGTCAAAATAGTTGACTTGTATCAGTGCGGCGGTGGAATCGGGGCACTGCTCCGCGTCCCATGTGATTTCGCACGGAAGAAGATGACGTGGCAAATTCTGATCAGGATTTCTGAGAAGATCTGATAGGTTGTGGCCTGGATATTTGACCACAGAGAAAGGAACTCCTTGGTCGTTGCAGTTAATGGACCGGCCACCTCCGTTTACTCTCCCGGCAAGAGGATAAAATCGAGTTAAAATCACAGAAAGTGAAAGTTTCAGCTGTTGTGTTGTTTGGGAAATGAATGAATCATGATCGTTGATTATTTCTGATGTATTATTAGGAAAATAGAGGACAAGGGGAACAAGCATAGGAGGAACAATCTGGTCTAACATGGAGATTCTGTAGGTTTGAAGGTGTTGTGGTGTTGGAGATGATGGCATCACGTTCTCTATTGAAATCGTCTCACTTTCCATTTTCGCTTCGAAAAGCTGTTTCTTTGGGGGGAATATGGTGAATGTTACTTCGTAAGTGGCTAATTAATACTCAAATTTATAGGAGGAGAATAAACCATGCATGTCAAATTAAAGAAGCAAGTCTTAGTTAATTCCATTTTTGGCCTTCCAACTATATACTTGAGTAAATCTGATTAAATTACCAGGTGTGAGCACATGGCGTGGACCGCGGATGTTCTAATCAGGCTCACATTAAATAATAATCATGGAAATCGTGTGTTGACGAAGAATAAGATACATATATAATCTATATATATTATATACACACATAGCTGGAAATGAGATATGCAAAGATTTCTCTGTCTAAAACGGATATATAGCCTCGCAATTGTAAGATAGAAATATACTAGTTGACTTCCCTTTTTTTTTTCTTTTTTTTTTTTGAGAATATTGAAATATTGGTCCTATTAGATTTTGAAAGTTGTGATTTTAGTCTGCGGATTTAAAATAGTCTCACTAGAATGATTTAGTTGCAAAAATAGTCTTGCTCTTAGCTTTTCTGTTAATTTGGTTTGCAATTTGATCGGTTGTTAATTTTTTTTTTTTTTTTTTTGGCAATTGGGATTAATATGAAAAATTAGGACTAAAATCTCTATCGGTGCAATTATTCAAAATAAATATCAAAACAGAAAAATTTAAACCATTATATATCTATCATTTTGTTTTTTATTTAAACTTCAATATCATCATTCAATAAGAAATTAAAACTTGCATTGATCAGATGAAAATGACCCCCTAAAAATATATTTAGTTTTAACTTCACACCATATTACAATTTCAAACTTATGCGTTTTTCTTTTGAGTATTTTTTTTTTTTTGGTCGTTTAGTAGTATAATATGATTACTGTTTTATTCACTAAATTTCTTGTATACGCTAGGGTCCTAAAATATCAAATTAAAAACATTTGACCACAAGAGGCCAATTCTGTTTGATGTATATATGACATACTACTAATGAATATATAATATATAATTTGATGTGTTTGACTGCTACCAAAGGAAAATGCTTAGCATGTACTTGTCTTGGCCGTCTTGGGCCCCTTTTGTTTAATTGGCTTTAGACTTAATCCATTTTGCAAATATTTATCCTCGCTGCCCACCGAAAGAAAATCTGATCGAAAAAGGAGTTTTAGACTTTTAGTGGTTACTAGTATATCGCACGTGCAATGCACGAAGTATAATATAATGAAATGTTATGTAATTTTGATATTAAAATCAAAATTGATTTATTGTAGAAACGACAATGGGAGAGGGAACAGTTATCTCAAGATCCAAACTTGGTCATCGTCTTTGAATAGGGGAAGAGATTGCGGCTGCGAGTTGACAGTCGACCGAGCAAAATAAGGAGGATTTGTCAAATAATATTCATTGTTATTTAATATATTTTTATAAAATATTATGTTAAATATTCAATAATAAATTAAAAATTTAGAAAATGAAAAAAAAACACAAATTGATTATATATTTGAGGCGATCTTGTACTCCTCTTACAAATACTTATTTAGTTGCATAAAACTTTAAAAATTATATGTTCACTTAATTATTTTTGATAACTAAATTAAATTAGATCAATTGAGACATAGTTGAAATTTATACCAACAAATTACTATATACGTTAATTTAAAAGATAAATTATGAGTGTCATTTGATTTCTCAATAACGATATCATCCTACTCAAATCATGATTATTTTAGAAATTGTCTTATAACATTAACAAATGAACAATAATTGTTTTATTAGTTGAAATTTACAATTAAATTTAGCATAAATAATAGAACACATAATATTATTTTTATGTAATAAGTATTTACTTCTTATATATTCCAAAAAGTAAGTACAATATAATATTTTAATTTATTCATATATATATATATATATATAATTTAAAAAAATCCTTTACAAATATATATTGGATTTCAATATTTCAGTCAATATTTATACGTTGAATTATTGTTTCAAATATAATGCATGGATATGTGCAATTATTAATATATGTGTGTATGTCTAGGATTTCAATATTTTAGGTATTTCATATAATAATTATACGGTGGATTATTTTCTAAAATATAATACATAAATGTGTTTAATTATATATATAAGTTTGTGTTCTATGTTACATTAGAGTATTGATTTTTACGGAGTTTATATGTATTGTTTGGATTTTTTCAAATTTATAATTGGATATTTTGTTTTCCCATTTTTGGTAAAGCAAAGACGCAATGAGAATATATAATTGTCCAACAAAAATTATTTTTTTTATCAAATTCTAATTCATAATATGTTGAAAAACTTACCAATTACAAAAGTATAAGCATTCATATTACTTGTTTATACATTGATCTTCATTAATTTTAGAGACGGAGATATATAATTGTTCATTTTAAAATAGAAAAGTATAAATTCGATGAAAGTCCGATTTATAGAAACTAAGAATTAATTTTTTAAATGAAGAAAGTTCAAAAGTTGTTGTCATAATATTTTACTTTAATAATTAGAACTTACCCAAATTATGTTGAGAGTGAAAATCTATTTACTGAAAATAAGAAATTACAATATTTTATATTTGGAAAGTATAATTCAACAATTAAAATAGTATGACCTTAATCATTAAAACTTACCCAAAATCTTAACATTTTTTTATTGCATGTTGTTGACATAATTAAATTATTATTTTATTACTCAACCTCTTTTTAATCATAATTAAGCATTTTCCATATTTGAAAATACGAAATGGGCGGGAAATTTTAGGTTATTATTTTGAGAATAGTCTCTCTTTATATATATATATATATATATATATATATAGGATTTGGATCCTGTGAGTCCACATTCCTATGTGAGTACACGAGAACAAATCTGAGGCCTTGATTTAGTTTTTGAACGGTTGAGATTAAATAGACTTTACCAATTTTTAATATATAATCTAATGTAAAAAAGGGTTGTTTGGTAATTTAATTAAAATCAGTTTTGGGAGGGAAGTTATTTTTGGGGAGCGGGCTAAAAATCAGGACACGTTTTTATGAGATGTGTTTTATCCAAAATCTTTTCATATCCCATCAACTTGGTAAATGAAGATTCATAAAAGAGTTGGTCTTCTTTTTCCCAACCCAAGATTTATTTCTCTGCAAAAAATAAACCACCGTGAGAAAACTCCATTGTTGATTCTTCAAGGGTTACACTCTCTGCAAAGCGTCTCCCAACTAACCCTACGGCGTGTAGTCAAAATTTCAAGGAGGAGGCGTCTCCATTGTTAATTCTTCAAGGGTTCTCCTCCCTGCAAAACGTCTCCCAGCCCACCCCTACCGCGAGTAGTTGTTGTTCACCCCTACCGGGAGAAATATCAGCAACGTGTGAAATCTTTCGTCAGAAAATCAAAAAACCAGACTCATCAGTCGGTCGAATTTCAAGTAGGAGTTGAACCATCTGCAACTACGTCACTTAGGGCGTCTTGAAATTTCCTAAGAAGTAGCGGCCCGGAAACCCCCAAATTTGCTGTAAAATCCCTATTCGAGCAGGTACCAAATCTGTTTATCTTCTTCATTCGTCCTTTGTTGTAAACTTTTTTTTTATTTACTGATTTTACTAGTTGAAAAAACAAAGTTAGCAGACATGAAGATTAACGAGGCTTTCAACTGCTTATTGTTGTTGATAATTATGCTTATGTATGTTTTATATTATGCTTATCTATGTTTTATATTATTCTCTCAAATTAGGGGGTAATTAGTATTGCCATTTTTTTTTCTAAGGCTGGGGGGATTGTTTATTGATGTTTTCAACTTCTTATTGTTGTTGATAATCATGCTTATCTATAGTTTGTTTTCTGCTTATACATATCTTATATTATGCTTATGTTTTGTTGGTTTTTATGCTTATAAATGTTTTGTTTGTTAATAAATGTTTATATAAATGACTAGTGTCTTTTTTTTTTTGGATAGATTTTACTTTGGAAATGACAAAAGATGTAATGAACGAACAGAGGAAGTCGATTTTGGGACGGGCGAAGGAGTTTGCCAAATCGAGTTAGGATCACAACGAAACGTTGTTGTTTCATACTTTTGATCAAAATGTTGAATATTGTAGTATTTTATAGCCATTTTTAAATATGGTTGGTTTGGACGTACATGCGTAGTTGATATAGGAATATTTTCTAGTTAGTGCCGTATTTATTTTCATTGTTTTTAGATACTGTAAGCAGAATTTAATTGCTTTGTAAGCAGAATTCAGTTGCCTTGTAAGCAAAATTCAATTGCTTTGTAAGCATAAATCAATTGCTTTGTAAGCAATTATTTTCATGGTTTGATGGTATTGTAATCATAATTTAATTGCTTTCTAAGCACCATAACATCCTTTCACAAGCAATGCTTTACGCACAAATAAGCAATTGAACATATGGGACTGCAGTAACCAAAATTTACAAGAATGTTGAATTATTTGCTCGAAAAACACTACAACAGTCACAAATAAGTTGAGTACATAGTAGTAATAAGCATTACAATAACCACACATATGCAATTTGTAATATGTGAATAAACAGTATTAAACAAATAAATAAGCAGTCACAACATATTCTCGAACACATACTTTTTTTATTTATTCAGAATCATTTTTAAAATTGTATTCCATTGTTGATATTATCAAAATTCATTCCTTCTGAAGTCATATTTTCGTCACATTCTGGTATCCAGTTTGAAGATGAATTCGATGTTATTTCAATCCACTGTTGTGACACATGTGCAATCCCAACTGATTCAAACAAAATAAATAATTAAGCAACATTTAGAATATACATAAGCGTATAGTTATGCACATGTAAGCAAACGTTTAGCCATAGCTAAGCAAAGTACCAAGTTAGAACAAATGGGGACATAATAAAAATTTGAATACATACAAGCAAGTATTTATGCATACATAAGCAATATTTTAGTACCACCCAAGTAAATTTAAGGTTGAAAAAACCGTCAACGATTGAATGAATAAGAGTCCATATAAGTATAAGTTTTTAATTTTTGCATAACATGATAGTTCTTCTCAAATAAACTACTATTAATGTGAGGGTTTAAAATACAGTAAAAACTAAGCAACATTTTGCATACGTGTGAGCAAGTATTTAAGCACATATAAGCAATATTCTGGCCATATCAAGCAATTGTTTTTTAAAAAAAAACGGGAATGACGAAATTTCATGGGATTTTCTAGATTTAGCACATGGAGTTAAGGAAATGTATCATCAAATTTGTTTGGAAATCAACTACATATCGTGGGTTGAATGAAAGATGCCACCAATTGTGGGTAACTCCCCTATTTCCATGGGATTTACTAGATTTAGCCAACATCCCTATTTTTTATGTGTACTAATTTGCCCCCATTTTGACTTTACCATTTATTTTATTAACCTTAATCAGAATTAATAATAGCCATTGAAATAAGTAGATATGTGGTCTAGATTTTGTCCTATGTACTCATATAATAGGGGGGTCATATATAACTCTCCCCTATATATATAGATGTGATACGTCCGAGAAACAAATGAATTTTTTTTTAATTTTAGACTTAATTAGTAATTGTTGTTCTCATCTCCATGAATTTTATTTTTAAATTACGCATCTCCATGAAATTTTATTATTTTATTGAGTATTTAATGTGACATGTGATGGACAAATTTTAGTTAAGATTTTTTTCTTAATTATATGATTTGCACTACAAGAAAATAATCAAATTCCAACAAAATAATTCCAACGAAATAGAAGACTTTTGGAATTTTTAAAATTCCAACGAAATTCCAATACTACATTATACCATTGAAAAATTCCAATAAAAATTCCAACGATAAACAAAACCATTGATATAAATGTTGGAATTCCCATTGGAGTTTAAAATTTCAACGGAAATTCGAAATCACAAACAACAAACCGTTGAAAAATTCCAACAGTAATTCCAACAGTTATATATTATTGGAATAAATAATTGGAAATAGTATTGGAATTTTAAAAATTCCTACAGAAATTCCATCGCTAAAACATACCATTGGAAAATTCCAACAAATTAAATTCCAACGTTAAATAAATTATTGGAATTTACATTGGAGTTTTTAAAATTCCAATAAGAAATTTCAATGGTACAACAGGTTATTGGAAAATTCTCTTGGAAATTCCAATACTGTTGGAAAATTTCAATAGGGGTTAAAAAAATTGATAGTATTATTCATATCGATAATATATCTTCTCTTCTGGAGTAAATCATATTGAAACTACATAGTTAAATGTGCTTGACTTGAGACAAATTAATGATTGAATATTCCAACGGATATATACCATTGGAATTACCATTGGACTAAATTCCAATGGTATAACTCCATTGGAATAACCGAGTTTTCTCCAACGATTATATATATTCCAATTGATATACCATTGGACTAAATTCCAATGGCATAATTCTGTTGGAATTACTGTTGGAAAAATTGTTGGAGTTTTATATTCCATTGGATAAATATTGTTGGAAGTACCATGCATTGGAATATTTTTCCATTGGAATTTTGCCATTCCAACGGCCATTTTACCTACGATGCATTTTCTGTTGGAATTTCCGTTGGAATCGATAATTCCAATGACCATTTTACCTACGATGCATTTTCTGTTGGAATCGATAATTCCAACGGTAATTGGCCAAATCCCAACAATTGTTTTCCGTTGGAATTTCGATGTTTTCTTATAGTGGTGTGATCGAGAAAGATTCAGTTTTTAAGGAAAAAGTAGGGATGACACTTTGCGGATTGGCTAAACCCTAAACCCGTCCCGCCAAAAAAATTCTGGATCTAGGAACTGTCCCGCTATGGACCCGTAACCCGGTGGGTCCAACCCGCCGGACCCGGCATAAAGATTTCAACCTGCTGAATTGTTGTTCTCTCATACTTTTGGTCCGCATGATTGAGAATGATGTTTACTAGAAATATTTTGTCCAGAATGAAAAAGCCCCAACAATTCAAACGCAAATAATTAAAGGATAAAAGAGCATTCAAAATCCTACTCACAAATGCATGAAGTCATTATAAGCAAAAAGGTTCAACAAGAATAATCAAGCAGCTATGGATGGCGAGAAGAAATTTAATGAAATGGTGGGTTGAACTCAGATTGAGTCATGGGCAGGGATAGCAAGGAGTTATAAAGATTCAAAACAATAGTTGACAGCTTGACCTCATGACTTTCGGATTATGTATTGTACAAGTTAAAATTAATAATGAGTAATTCCCTTCAAAAAAAAAAATATAATGAGTAATAATTAATTTTTAGTACAATAAATATTTAATTACCCGGTGTGAGCACATTACCCGGCGTGGACCGCCTATGATCTAGTCAGGCTCACATAAAATAATAATCATGGAAATCATGTGTTTGACGAAGATACATGTATATATAATATCTATATACTAGAAAAACACCCGTGTGTTACACGGATTTGTCCAAAAATAAAATTTTAGTTTCTCAAATTTGTTTGTGATAGTTAGAAGAGACCAAAAATACTGATTATAAATAAATAAATTTGAAAGCTACATACATATTAATAAATATATTAAATATCTTTTTTCAAAACTCGTATATAAAATATACGATTTGTCGATTAAATATTGATTGGATTAAATATTTTATTAGATTAAATATTGATTGGATTAAATTTGCCGGATATACATACATATAGTTGATTGGATTAAATATTAATTTTGCCACTTAATTTGCATGTGGTCAAATTTAATTTAATTTTTTGGTTGTCTTTTATGGTCTTTTAGGAAAGAATATCAACTTATAATAATTAGAAAAAACTTGCTGGATATACATCCATATTATATAAATATATTAAATATCTTTTTTTAAAAACCATGTATATAATATATGATTTGGCGATTAAATATTCATTGGATTAAATATTTGATTCGACTAAATATTGATTGGATTAAACTTGTCGGATATACATACATATATTATATATATGATTGGATTAAAAATTAATTTTGACGATTAATTTGCATGCGGTCAAAAGTAATTCAATTTGTCCGTTGTCTTTTATGGTCTTTTAGGAAAGAAAATCAACTTATGATTAGAAGCCAAAAATTATTTATCCAAATTGATAGTAAATCAATTTATCCAAATATGCGGAAAATTAATTGAGCCAACATTATATGCGAAAAATTAATTAATACGTTATACGAAAAATAAATTGAGTCAATTGTTATATACGACAATACAAAATTAATTAACACATCGATATTTGATTAGATTAAATTTTGATAAAATCAATTGAGTTTATATACGGAAAATTAATTAATATGTTATAAGGAAAATCAATTGAGTCAATAGTTATATACGAAAATATAGCAATTTAATTAATACGTTGATGATAAATTGGTAGTAAATCAATTTATAATTGGAAGAATCAAGGTGGTGATATAGTTTGCCATGTGGCTAATCATGAAGGTGACACATGGATTTAGAAGACTAAGGTGTTGACACATGTACCAAATGCGGAGGTGAATGACATGTGGCAACTTATTTTTTCTTTTAGTATATAGGGTTGATATATTATATACACATAGCTGGAAATGAGATATGCAAAGATTTATGTGTCTAAAACGGATATATAGCTTGGGTATGAATCAATCAATGTATATATGGCCTCGCAATTGTAAGATAGAAATATACCAGTTGACTTTCGGGGTTTTTTTTTTTTTTTCGGTAAGAGAAAATTGCAATGGTCCTATTAGATTTTGAGAGTTGTGATTTTGGTCTCGTGGATTCAAAGTAGTATCACTAGAATGGTTTCGTTGCAAAAATAGTCTCGCCTTTAGTTTTTCCGTTAATTTGTTTTGCAATTTGATCCATCATTATATAAGTTTTTTTTTAAGAATATTGAAATATTGGTCCTATTAGATTTTGGAAGTTGTGATTTTAATCTAGTGGATTCAAAATAGTCTCTGTAGACAAACTAAATTTCCACCAATTAAATGGTGACACATGTAATATTCTATATTAAATATCTATTTTATATTTTCTATTTATATTTGGAAATTTAATTAAATTTAATTTCTAATTTAAATAGTTAATTAATTGATATTTTATTATATATTTTGTTGGCCAATTAAAGATTACCAAATGTCAAATTCTTATAAATCAAGATTGATCTTGATTTATTATTACTTCTTTTGATAATTATCACAATTTATGATTAACGAGTTAAATATTAAATCTTGAAGGACCAATCAAATCAAAGTCTTCGCCATATGAGTTATCCAAAAACCCCTCTCCTATAAGTATAAATAGGGGATGGAGTTTGCCCCTCCCCCCAGAGATTAGGACCATCCCTGGGAAGGACGTGTTAGATAAATGTTTTTATCATGATTTTGATGATTTTGTTTTAATTTGTTTTTACACCAAAACAATGTTTCTAAATGTTGTCCAAATACTCCCGATCAATCTAAAATGCTTTTACTAATTTTTTGGAGTATTTCTTGAAGTTTATTTTCGATAAAAATTGGATAACACTTCTGTCTTGTGTTCGACCGGTCGCCCTATAGGGCAACCCGTGTCTGAAGTTGATTTTTAAAACAGAAACTTGAAGGTCGTATTTTTGCAAGAGGTGTCGACCGGTGTCTGAGAATTGATCAAACTTTTTTGTATTGCATTTTAATGAGCCGGACCGGTCCAATAGGGGTTTGACCGATCGGATCGCATGTCGACCGGTCACCCTGTGTAATTTTTGTACGATATTTTTCAAACTCTTATTTCTATTAGTAAGGTGCACGTGCATTGCACGTGAACTCTAATTAAATTAAAATTATATTATTGATGTAAACAATACATTTTCATTTGAAGAGAAGTATGCAACATTAAAAACTTCTATTTTATGAAGTAAAACCAAATAGGCGAAACATAATAAAGACGTTTTGGATTTAAAAACTTGTCCCAAAAAATTTAAATGAAATTGTCAAAGAATCAAATGAAACTTCATCGATCATCATCTTGTTTTATTTTGGTGAATATTATCTTCTGCTTGAGATTGAGTATTTTTTTTAATTTCTTTGTGAAATTCTTACAAATGTCTTTCCGAATATTGATCCTTTCGTCAAATCATGTCTACACGGGAGGGGAAAGAATTCATTCCAATAGTTCAGAAAATATTCCAATGCACTCTCTTACTCAATAGTTCCATGATTATGATAATATCATCTTTAAAATTGAATAATAATATGCAAACATACATTAAAAAGAATATTATTTTATATGATTGATTATATAATAGACCTATACTGGGGAAATTTTGAGTAAAATTGATATAATTAAGGGTCTTAAATAACGAATTATATATATATATCGAATTATATATATAGGATGAATTATATCCAATTCTTCATTAAAATGTTCTACAATGATGAAGAAGCCCTTTAACTTTTTAAATCATACTTGAATTATTCTATTCTATTTTATTTTTATGATATATTATTTTGATTCAGGTATTCTATAATTATGATAATATCAACTTTAAAACTGAATAATAATAAACAAACACATTAAAAGAATATAGTTGTATTAGGAATATAAAATTATACAAGAGGGATAGCCTCACCACTCCACTTTCCCTACCTTCCATTTTGGTCCAATATTTAGCCTTGAAATATCTTCGTTTTGTATTCAACATCCACCATCATACCCTCAAAGATTAATAGTAAGATTAATAGTATCATGCGCATCTGTTGCTATCTGAAAGAGACACCATAGGAAGCATATCAGATGGCAGACCTAGCAACATATCCAAGCGACCAGGATGCCGAGTAGAGCCCTGGGAAGGAGTGTGACCAACAAGTTCCTCCAGCTTTCTTTGGCTTATTGGGAACAAATCCTCAACTACTAGATTGAGAACATCAGCTAATAGCATCACACAACAATCAAACAAAACCCCAAACAAGCTGGAAACAAAGAATCAGCAACCCCATGACAAATAGCCACACAAGTTGTGCACAATGCAGAATGTAAACAAGGCATTCCACCAGAAGCAAACATAATCCTGAAATCCCATTCCTTCTCCATGCAAAAATTCAAGAAAACTTATATCGATTGCACAACAGCCTAAGCACACAAGCCCGATACAAAAGTCGGGTTCGCCACTTCTCTCCAAAAACAGGGTTATATTTAGATAATTGAAAAAGCAAGGTGAAAAAACGTTGAAGAGTGAGTCAACCTGAAGCGATCTGATTTATAGTGTGGATCAAAATGAAGAATTTTTCACTCCAAACACAGAATATGACGTTAAATACTAAATAGTCATTCATATGCTCAAGTCCATGAACAACATCGAGACTCAGTATTTAAAAATATAAAGTCACATAGATCATTGCTCTTGAAGACAACTTGTGATAGCAATATTAATATAATTACAAAAAAAAAAAAAAAAAAATTGAGGTTCGAGCTAATTACAAAATACTCCAGAGATTTTTGAAAATTAAAAAAAAAATCTTGAGGTTTGATTCCATCTTGCATTACCCCTTCATAAGGACAAAATATTTCAAAACCCCCATTATATTTATAGAAATATTAAAGTTACCCCCTTAAATTTAAACATAATCAAAACTTGAGGGGGCTTTTTGTAATTTTGAAACATCACCAGATTTTTTTGTAATTAGCCCAAATCTTGAGGGGTTTTTATGTAATTATCCCTATAAATTATGTATCACGAAGAAGCAATCATCGAAAAGTCTTTCAGGATTAATGAAAGTCAACAAATTCTGCACATCTAAAAGACATTATAGCTTGAAGAAACATATGACTATAAAAAAGGCTAGATTAGGATTTCTTATCCAACTGCCACATTGTAAATAAATAAATCAACAAGAAAACCTGTCTGACCAATTCCACCAATTCAAAAGAAAGAATATTTGGCTACTCTTTTCTCAATAGAGAATTCTATTGTTGGACATATTATGGTTTCTTACCTTGAGTACATGCATGGGTTTTTCCCTCTCCTTAGTCTTCTTCTCTCTAGTATTTCTCTCTAGTATGTTGGTCAATCCTAATCTTTCTCTTAGGCCAATCAACCAAAAAGAAAAAATAGTAAGCATAATCAAATTAATTCCAAAACCAGCAGAAAACTTAGAAATCATAAAATAAATACATAATATGCTCCTAAATGCAAACACACATATTTACACATCCAATCCACAAAACCTACACATCCAATGGCAATAAAACAGATGAAAATTTAATACACGGAAGCAAAGAGTGACAATTATTGCATTTAGAAAAGGACAATCAATGCGTACGGCAACACATCCAACTCAAATTCTATAGACTCATTTCAACTACATAATATCCAACCACTCTCACCATCTGATCCAATTTTTGTAACATAATGCTTTCAGTTAGTGGGAGCATTGCGTTTTTGTTTTCTTTGTGTGTTTGTTCTTGTAGTCTCAGACCAACTAAACTAAGGTCTAAGCTAGAGAAGTGGAATGTACTAAGAGGGTTATCTATTTGTTTAGATGAATAATTTCTTTTTTTCATGATTTCAGAGGACAGAAATGGCACCAAAATGAAGGTTAAATCAGTTTGTGTATACGATAAGTTAATTTCTTGGATACAACACGAAATAATAAAATCTGAGGCAGCAAAGCAGTTTTCATACAAAAAGCACAATTAATAGATACCATTGGTAACTTCCTAAACTAATAAACAAATGAAATAAAAATAAATAATTGTTGCTTAAGAGAGAAAGATTATTCCATGTCTTCAATAGAGAATCCCTTTGTCCACGTAATAAGAGTTCAAGATTAATGAAGTTTGGATAAGAGGGAATAAGAAAATGAATCCTATTTCCATCCCGCTTCCAGAAGGTTGATGAAATATTTGTTCTTCTTCAGCAACAGAATTTGCAGATTTTGCCGTAATGTAATCAGAAAATGCCTAACGTCCTTAATGCTCAAGTAAACAAACTTTAGTTTTTTAGTTTCAAAACAAATAAAAAGATACAGAACATGTATGAGCAAGAACAGTTTATATCAAAAGGAAAGAAAAACACAGAATATTGATCTAGAAAAGAAGAAAAACATGTGTTTGAAAAGAACCCAAAAACTTCACCAACCAATTGACATCTACAATCTTAAATTACCTCGCGCAACAACATTAATCCGTCCAACCAACCTCTATCCTTAATGATATTTTCACTTCCAAGATAAACTCTTGAGCTAAATATCACTAAAAACAGAGTGAAATTCTTTTGTTCATCAGTTTCGGTTTCGATTAGACAGAGAAAATGTCGGGTGCGGTGGGTTCGAGAAACTTTCGCACTTTTAGGATAGTAGTATATAGATAGTAGAACAGGACAACAATATATCTTAATCTATGTTAATATTGGAAGTACAAAACATACTCATTGACCATTCAGATGTTGATCGAACAGGAGAAAACTAAAAAAAAAAAAGAATGATCAAAGATGTTTTGGAAGAATGATCTAATATGAGAAGAAATAATTTCTTGCCTAGAGTACGTGCAAAATATTTGCCTTTTCTTATAAAGAATGATTGAACATGTTAAAGAAGAAAAAGTTGAAAAAGAATAGTATGATTTTTTGCCTTGATTATGTTGAATTCTTTTGCCATTCCTTCAATCTCCTTCCTCCATAAGAAAATCATATGTCAAATATTCAATCTTGAGAAAGTCAAAATCAAATACACCAGAGTTAATCGTGATATTCAATTACAATAAGTTCATGCTTCATTTTTGTAGAATTGATGGCTTATGCGGATAATGTACTGGAGAATCTAATATATATATTTATGTTTTATTTTTGAAAGAATAAATTAAGAATGGAAATATGTCGAAAAACATAAACAAACCATTTCAAGCACATTGAGAAGCTAGTTGAAAAATGAATGTCGGAATTCTAACAAATGCAGCGAAGAAATATACGAGAGAAACATATATCTATTTTTATTAAATAATAAAATTCTGATGAGAGCATGGGATGGACTTTTTTGCCATGTTTATTTTTTGTTTTTTTGGGCATCGGCAAGAAATTCAGTGTGAATTTGAGCAGCCAGACTATATGAGTAGGATACTCGATGATTGGATAGGTAAAGGACAACTGTATCATCATAGTATAGAAAACATTACCAAGTGTGGTAGACAAATGAGAGCATATGCGTTGTTTAAATGGACAATGTACTCGCCCATGTTGCAACGTGTTCAAGTTTATTGTTTCCTATCAAATTGCAGATGTATCAAAATATATAATCCTTCTAGAAACCATTCATCCTAAGTTGTAACTTTTTACAGCATGGAGCAGAAAATGTACTTCAAAAAATCCGAGTGAACTTTTGATTATGGATTGGTGACCTTTTAAAGGAGACAGAAAGAGGAAGAAGATGACAAATATTTCAAATTGTCACCAGGAATAAAACTTATATGTTAAAACAAAAGTCATTTCAATGGCTTGATCATCTCTTATTCAGTACATCAATTTGCCTAGGTTTTTGGAATTTATAAAGACTTGCTACTTTGCAAATTTGCTTAAATTGTCTGGCACTGTTTTGGAGGGTTTCAAATTTTTGTAGTCAAATGTGTGGTATTGTTAGCAGTATGCCAGTATGTATGCATAGATATATAGAGAAAGAGAGATATATTGTATAAGCATGTAGTGCATAACAGGCATCTAAAATAAATTGAGCCAAGACAAGAACATATTACAAAGAAAATAGGTAAACTCAACTGATTATATTCATGACACCAAAATCTATAAACAATGCATAGGGCGGTTAAATTTCAATTTATAAAATCATAATGGAAATTTGTAATACATGAAATGAAATAGTGCTGTTAAGTTTCAATCAATAAAATCACAATGGAAAATATAAATGTAGGGAAAAAATTCGGCCTGATAACTCACAACACATTCTTGTTCTGAATCTAATAAAGACATTACAGTTAAAAAGCCACTTGATTAACAATTCCACCTTTACACATCAGTTTTGTCATCCTCAAACCACCATAGCAATAAGTTTCCCATCAACCACATTAAACTATGTATTAAGTATTAAATAATTCTCATGTCTTGGTAATCCCAAAGAGAGACTAACAGAGAACTATATAGTTACATGTGAGGACAACCTTCTAAATACCAGAAAATAAAACAATCACCAAAATATCTCCCATCATATCCTTAAAATAGTGAGCAATAATACAATTCAATTTATAACACATATTTCAAAAAATGTTAAAAAAAATCATTACATACAATTAAAAAGAGGACTCATAAACATGAAAGAGAAGGAATCAATTAATTACTGAAATTGAATAACAACCAAAGTCCGAACAGAATTTACGAAGAAGGTTATGGATTTTGAATCAGGGATATTCCTAGATTTCCATGTGTTTCGAGTGGGGACCGAAACAATTAAATACTATGTAACCCTTGTAATTAAGAGATTGCAGGGGTGTTTTAGTCAATGCAAAATTTGACAGAAACATTTGTGTTTTTAGAGAAGTAGAGATTCGACCGGTCGCCTTATGTTTTTGACAGCAAACTATCCGTTGAGCCTGCAGACAACTTTTCCTCATTTTAGGAGGTTGATTTCTAACAGTTATAATCTTGATTTTAATTGCATTTTTTTTTGTACATATCAATCTCCAAGAAGGATTACATCAAAAAAAAAAAAAAAAAAATCTCCAAGAAGGAGCCTATGTCTAGAAATCAAATCCAAGACCTCTCCTATAAATAGAGGAAGATTTGAAGCAACACAACAAGAGAAAAAACACTACAACACAACAAGAGATATATCAAGCAAATATTTTGTTCTTCACTTTCACATTCTTGTTGTAATAGCCTAAGTATTTCACTTTCACATCTTGAGGTCTAGGCTTGATTCTTGATTACACTTGCACTTCAAAGTTGTATACTTCATTCTCGAGTTGTAGTCTTGAATTTGTGTTCGTCATTCAATCACAAGATATCCTTGTGAGTTTTCTTGTGGTAAGAGCACACTTGGGTGATCTTAGATGTTAGGTGTAAGAAGATTGTGGTAATATTCTTGTGGAAGAGTTTGGTGCTCTTGGAGGTATTGAAGAGTTTGGTGCTCTTCAAGTTGGAAGATTGTGGTAATCTTCACAAGGTGCCATTGCTAAAAGATTGTGGTAATCTTCTAGGAAGATTGTAGTAATCTTCAAAGAGGTGTTGTAAGAAGAGTGTGGTACTCTTCAAGGTGAAGTTGTAATAATTGTTGGGAAATTTATTGCTTAGATTTTGATGAATGCCATGTAAAACATAGACTAGGAAGTTGGCACCCCATTTTCCTTGTAATTTGTATTGTAATAGATAGGGTTGTATGAGCTGAGTCAAGTCAGCTATGCCTGGATATACAAGAAGTCAACTGAAGACTAGGATGAAGACTCCGCTGTGAAGCAGTTGAGTATGGCAAGGAAGAGATGTCAAGGACTCGACTGAAGGAGTATCAACTGAGACACAACTGTATGAAGAGTCAATCAAGTCAACTCAAGAAGCCAAGTCTCAAGTTGAAGTGACAGATGAGTCATCCATTAATTGGAAGCTAACTCAAAGTCACCTAGGGAATAAAGTACTGCAGTCAATTCAAGACAACTGAAAAGAATCCGTTGCACAGAAGTCAAGAAGTTTACTTAAATTAATACTTCCATGCTGCCATGTCTTAAAGCGCTCAGTCCCAGAAGCGTGCAAAAGGAATAAACCAATGGGAAGCACTGCACCTCGTGTCAGATTCTGAAAAGCTGAACATTCATTTACTATGAGGAAATGTCAACATCAAGGACTACAACAAGACAAGCCAACGAACACAAGTGATTTTTAAAAATCAGCCTATCTCTTCAATGACAGATTTTTGAAAGTTCACTATAAAAGGTTGATGAATCACTTTGAGAAAAGGTTACCTTGCATACCTGAGATAACGAGCAATTATTCAAACTGTAACCTGCAATATATTCTCAAGTTATTCAAGCAAATCCTCAAGCCTAAATCTCGAAGGAAATCGATTGAACACTAGCTGTGAAGGAAAGACAACTTCAAACTGTTGAAGAGGAAACTTTTGAAGAAGCAAAAGGGGTCTACATTCCAAGGAGGATTGTAGAAAGGTTCAAGGTCGAACCAGTCTCAAGTTATTGGAGGACTTCGTGATCAAATCTAAGAAGCTTGAGCAAGTAAGTCAAGTAACAAGACACCACCACTGTGAAGAAGTTAAGTCAAGTCCAAGCGCTACGATAATCTAGAGGGGGGGTGAATAGATTATCTCCATCTTTTCGATTTCGCCCTCTTTTTATAACCAAATGCTCAAACACAATAATAAAGGTGCGGAATGTAAACAACACACGTCGATTTAAAGAGGTTCAACCCACCTAGGGCCTAATCCTCTACCACCCCAGTATATCCGGGATGGATTTCAAAAAGAAAAAAGAATTTTATTAATTACCAAAATTAATACAAATTCAACTTACAACACCTTGAAGAGCACCACACTCTTCTTCAACAACACCTTTGAAGATTACCACAATCTCCCTTTGAAGATTACCACAATCTTCCTTCAACGGCACCTTGTGAAGATTACCACAATCTTCAACCTTGAAGAATACCAAATTCTTCAACACCTCAACAAGAAGATTACCACAATCTTCTTACACCTAACACCTAGATCACCTAAGTGTGTTCTTACCACAAGAACACTCACAAGGATATTTTGTGTTGAATGATTACCCAAATTCAAGATTACAACTCGATGATGAATAATACAATTTAAGTGCAAAGTGTAATCAAGAATAGCCTAGACCTTAAGGATGTGAAAGTGATAAGCTAGGCAAATTTACAACAAGAATAATAACAATGAAAGACCAAGTATTTGCTTGAAGTGTATCTTGTTGTGTTGTATCTCAATTGTTGTAATGGTTGCTCCAAAACTTCCTCTATTTATAGGAGATGATTGATCAAGCATAGGCTCCTCTTGGGGATTGAAAATCTACAGAAAAATACAATTAAAATCAAGAATATAGCTGTTAGTAATCAATCCCACAATTTAAGGAAATGTGTCTGCTGTCAAAACGGTCATATTTTTTTTGTCAATACACGACGACGGCACACGCATTAAATAAGAGAATTAAGAACACTTTGAAAATTTCAACAGGGCGACCGGTCGACATAGGCTTCGACCGGTCGACCCCTGTTTCAACCGGTCCCCCTAAGTGTAAAAATGTAAGGTTTGAAGTTCTGTTTCAAAACCAACTTGCGTGTACGGTCGACCCACAGGCGGCCGGCCGACGACCGGACGCCCCGACCTTGTGACGACGACTGCCTGATTTTACTTCCGTCTCATTTTCTGTTTCAAAAATCATCTTCAGGTACGGATTGCCCTATAGGGCGACCGGTCGACCACGAGATAGAAATGTTGTCCAATTTTTGTCGAAAATAAAACTCAAGAAATACTCCGAAAATTCAGTAAAAACATTTTAAACCAATCGGGAGTATTTAGACAACATTTAGAAATCTTGTTATAGGAGTAAAAACCCATTGATATAAAATCATTAAAAGTGTTGTCCATTGTTATCAAAAATAAACTTGAGGAAATACTCCGGAAAATATTAAAACCATTTTAAATCATTTAGGAGTATTTGGACAACCTTTAAAAACATTGTTTTGGTGACAAAATAAAATCATCAAAATTAAGATAAAAACATGATCTCTATAAATGTATAAGACTTTTGAAATCGAGAGAATCATGTAGGTGATGAATTTTTCATTGAAACGTTTTATCGAACACTTGGCGGGCGTCAAAAATTGAGAAGGATATATATAGCCCTTGTAAATGAAATCAAGCCAAGTTCTTCATCACCAAATGCAACTTAACAAATGTCAATCATCAACAATCAATAAGCTCATCACAATATATGAATTGCATTAAGAAAAATACATATAAGCTACAAACTCAAGGGTTCAACCCAATTGAGCTAAAGAGAGTGAAATTCTTACCATTCAATCCGTAAAGATGAGCATCAATGATGATAAACGAGCTAGACAATCCCCAAGATATATAATTTATGCAACAAAACACATTTGAAGTGAATTGTGCGTGAAAATGACAAAGGGGACGAAAAATGAACCAAAAAAGCCAAAATGGATAAGTCTGGAAAACAGAAGCATTTTAACCAAAATATCCCTTAGGGCGACCGGTCATGGGCAAGGGCGACCGGTCGAGCAGGTGGGCGACCGGTCGCCCCCGCTGGTTGCCCACTTTGTTCGTTTGATTTGTAAAATCCAGATTTTGATCCAGAAATCCGATTTTTCGCCCCTAAGTTTTAAAACGTGCAAAATGCAAACGTAGACCTCATTCAATATACATTATGTCATAATCAAGCTCGAAATGAGGTAAAATACTCGGCGGTTAACAAAAATCCGCGAGTTATCCTTGAGACGGAATTAAACACATCTCAAGTTTTTGTTAAAAACGCAATCCCTTAGAAAGTTTTTCGAATCTCAATATGTTTAGTTCGATTATGACGAACTATATTTTGAATAATTTTCACCGGACTTGTTATCCCGAAAAATAAGAACGTTTTAAAGCTTTGGAAAAACAAGTCATAAGAAGAAGTGCCTTACAAATATTTGAAAATTTCTTTTAACGGCACTTTAATGAGATTCGTTGGGATAGTTTTTGAAGTCGAGCATATAGACATAAGGCATATGGAATGTCGGGTCTATAGGAATAATATAAGAAAACATAACTCGAATTTGTTTGTCAACCGACATGCCTTTCTCAACCTTTGTCAATTTGTTCATTGGTAGCCATAGAGTTTGAGATGATTCTTCCTTCTTCAATACCTAACTCCTTCAAGAGTTCTTTTGAAATATAACCATCTACTTGGCATTGATTAACTTGAAGTCCAATGATGAAATTTGATCTCCCCCATCATGTGATACCATGTTCATCTCAAGTTCACCTACATCAACTTAGGAGAATCTCTTGCACAAAATATTCATTAGTAGCACCAAAAATATTCTCATAAATATGCACAAGCAAACAATTTTGCCCTTTTTCAAAAAAAACAAGGAGAGTAGTATCAACTTTACCTTTTGTAAAATCATTTAGCAAAAATAGCTAAGTCTATCATATCATACATGGGGTACTTGTTTGAAACCATACAAGGCCTTTTATAAAGATCATTTGGCCTAGAAAAATTTAAACCCCGATAGACTTCTACTTGAATAAAACCATTTAAAAAATTGGATTCAACATCCATTTGGTAAAGCTTGAAATTTTCTTAAAGCAAGAATGGGCAAGTAAAATGCAAATAGCTACAAAATGTGCTATGAGTGCAAATGTTACACCAAAATCAATTACCTTCTTCTTGAAAATACCTTCGAGCTACTAACCTCGTCTTAGTTCGACCAATGTTGCCTTGGTCATCGAGTTTGTTCCGAATACCCTTTTTGTCTTCTTCATCACTATCAAACTCATAGGGCATCCAATTCAACTTACAACACCTTGAAAAATATGAGCACAATCAATCTTATTCAACAACACCTTTGAAGATTACCACAATCTCCCACATTGAAGATTACCACAATCTTCCTTCAAATAAGCAAGAAAGCACCTTTGAAGATTTGAAAGTCCGATAACATATAATTCAACCTTTTAAGAATTTGAACAAAAATTCTTCAACACCTCAACAAGAAGATTAAAAAAACCAAATCTTCTTACAAATACTAAAAAACAAGCACATATCACCCAATACATGTGTTCTTACCACAAGAACACTCACAAGGATATCTTGTAATTGAATGATTACCCAAATTCAAGATTACAAATCTCAATGATGAATAATATCAATTTTAAAAACATCATAAAGTGTAATCAAAAAAAAATTTAAAATTACAAATAAGTTTTGAAGACCTTTAAAATGTGAAAGTGATAAGCTAGGCAAATTTAAACAAGAATAATAACAAATAAATGAAGGTGTAATTACCACACCGCCATTTCCATGGGTTGTGAACACTTCCATTGTTGATAATATCTTCCCTCGAGGGTCAGTTTGGAGATGACTGAACCCATTCCAAGTCACTTGCCTACCCATTGTTGAAAGTCTATTCTTCTTTTGAAAATCATCTTGTTGATGATGTCTTTGCCATTTCAAGGATTGTGTTCTTCCCATTTTTGATTATATCCTCTTCTTGCCGGCTTTGTTGATGACTCCTTTTGATCAAATGAATTGGTCATTTGATGTCTTTTTGGGAGGTGAAGTGGAGAAGGAACAACACATTTTGTACACAACAAGTTTGTCATTTGAACTTGTATCCCTTTGAGAAGTAGATTTTTGAATGTCTTTCATTTGCAAATACTCCATAGATGGCCAATTTTTGCCATACTTCATGTGCTAATTTTATTCCTACAATATGTTCGGTCGAATTAGTAAATGAACAATACAAAATATTGAAGGAGCTTTACCGCTTAAGGAGATGATTTTCACTCTTCATCATTGAGCTTTTTGAAGCCTTTTTGAAAGTGTGGTCCATGGGGTTGAGACTCCAATGGATGCCCGCACCTTGTAAGTAATTTCACCTTTCCAAAAATAAAATTTTTGGAATCAAATAGTGGTGGCTTGGTGGTGGAAAAGGGAAAGATGAGCTCCAAGGCCTCACTCGCGATGTGAAACTTGAGGCTTTGATACCACTTGTAAGGAGGTAATGAAGAGGGGGTGAATAGATTAGGTTGAGATTTCTCTTTTTATAACCAAATGCTCAAACACAATAATAAAGGTGCGGAATGTAAACAACACACGTCGATTTAAAGAGGTTCAGAGAACATCCTCTCCACCCCAAAGATATCCTGGATTTCAAAGAAAAAGAATTGATCCAAAATTAATACAAAAGGAGATAAACACGCACCACAATCTTATTTCAACACCTGATTCCCAATCTCCCTTGATAATCACAATCTTCCTAACCTTTTTGGGATCGCAATCTTCAACCTTGAAGAATACCAAATTCTTCAACACCTCAACAAGAATATTACCACAATCTTCTTACACCTAACACCTAGATCACCCAGTCATCCCACTCACAAGATAGAGAATGATTACAAAAGACTCGATGATGAATAATACAATTTGAGTGCAAAGTGTAATCATGTTCCCGGCCTTAAGATGTGAAAGTGATAAGCTAAAATTTACAACAAGATCTCAAGACTACTCGTCAAATTTTCAATTTTGATGATGAGCCACCAATGGAATGGAAATCTCATCATCGTCCGATGACGCTTAACACTGATAAGTGCGCCGAGGACTAGTCCACTCAATTGGAGAAACCAGGAGGTGAGTGAGACCAACGAAAGGTAATGAAGAGGTCATCAACGAGACTTCCCGAGGCTCGAGAATGCAGAACATCCCTCCCGGGTCTACTTCACAAAAGACCCCAATGGATGCCACAAAACAAAGTCCATTGCACGAAAGGCTCCTCAATGTTCCCTGCAGCAAATGGGTTCGACTCAAAATTTTCAATTTTGAACTTCACGCGCACCTCTCATCATTGAACAAATCCCAATTGGCCGTGATGATTCCTCTCACAAGAATCATTTCCTTTCTCCTTGGAGGTTCGACCCGACCTCCAACCTCTCATCATTGAAGAGTCGAGAACGAACTCTCCTTGAGGTACCCTTCCACAGAGACCAGCTCAACGTCATTTTAAATCCCGGTACCATCATTCCAAAAGACTATGACTTTGACGCATAGCCCTCGGCCCTCACCGCAACGGAAGAAACAATACGCCCTCGAAGTTCGGGAGGTGTTCAAGGCATTATTTGCTGAAATTGAACGGATGGAGAGGCACCAGGCCTCTATGGACATGCGATCGACAACAGAGATGCCAACCTTACTGACTTGAGAGGCATAACAGATCGGGGAATGGTGGCAACAAAGAAGAACAATGCGTGTGGAACAAGTTAGATACTTCAGGACATTGTTCAACAAGTGCTGTATGGAGAGAGCCGAGAATGCCGATGCAAAAACAAAATAGAGAGAACACATTGAGCACATGCATGAAGCTCACACTATCAGAAATAAAGGCGATGCGTGAGCAAAATAAGAGTGATCTCCAGCGTATGGAAGAAAACATGGATAGAAAATTCAGCCTTCTCATGGCCGAGATGAAGCTAATTTCAAGAGAGTCCAACGCTACTCGCTTTGAATTTCGTGCAACATACACCGCAGCCGGACTCGAGGCGAACTCGGCTATCGCGAGCTCGACTTCCTACTTGCCAAGATGTTTCCAAGTGTTCCTCTCTCCTTTGATGATGCCAAAAAGGGGAAGAGGAATACTTTAAAGCGATAAAGAGATCCTCGTCGAAAATGAGGAAGCGGTTGTAAAGGGAAAGACAAATTGAGGAAGTGTCAAAACAAAAGAAAGGGAAGTCCGTTGTGGGGAAGGATCGAAAGATGTGACCTTGATGATTGCAAAACCCCCCAACAAGGTCTTGTCACAAATGACATTATCGCAGACAAACTCCCATGACTCTGCCACTCCAACACTCTGCTATATCTATGGGCCGAAAAGAGAAAGACAATTGAAGCGAGGGATGGAGGAAGTGGAAGGAAGAATGGATGCCCGAGTTATGAACATCTTGAAACAACATGGAGGCATTGCATGAGACAAAGACACTTATGCCATCTCGGATGTCGGGACCGAGCCACGATCAGTTGATGAATTTAAAACGCTCGCATCCGAAGGATACTTTGCAAAAATGTCTATAGCTCAAGCTTGGGACTGACTTTTGGGAAAAGGGTCTCACGTTATGTGAAGAAGGCGACAGCAGTGAGAGACTACCTATCACTCTGGCGATCACTCTGGGTCACTCACCGGAAAGAAGAAGACCCGAGACAATACACGCCCGGAGGTAGAGGAAAAAGCAGTGGTGGAGGAAGAGGTTTCGGACTGGGCCTCGCCCAAAAACATTGAGTAGGTAGATCCGTGCAAGAAAGGAGGGATCTCTTTGGGCTGGTCTTGACCAAGTAGCCAATTTGCAAGTGGCTAAAAATAATCTTTGAGTATGCGAAAATAATAGAAAAAGAAAATAAGAGACAAACTCAGCTATGGGAGGAAAGACAAGAGAGATTAAGAAGAGATGAAGCCTGCCCGAGGAAGGCATATGAAAAGAAGAAGAAGCGATGATGATGAGAAAAAGAGAAGAAGAAAGAAGAAGATCTTGAACAAGATGAAAGAAGGAGACAACGAAGGAGATGAAGTGTTCTTTGTCCACCCCTTCATGTATTTTACTTTGTAAATACATACTATGTAAGTCTTCTGCAATAAAGCTATAAATTCTTTTTTTGTAGACAAATGTTTGCTCTGATACACCTTGTAAACAGTTGTGTAAAAGAACAAGAATGTTATGATCAATAAAAGGATTGATTCTACGCATACATTATATGTGAATACACTATCTCAGTATGTATCTTTGCTATTTACATTTTTGAATGGTTTAAGTTTTGGCATCATCAAAAAGGGGGAAATTGTTGGGAAATTTATTGTTTAGATTTTGATGAATGCCATGTAAAACTTAGAATAGGAAGTTGGCACCCCAATTTTTGTTGTAAAATTCATTGTAATAAATAGGGCTTTGTCAAGCTAAGTTAAGTCGGCTATGCCCAAACATGCAAGAAGACAATGGAGACTAGAAGGAAGACTCACCGCAAGACAAGAGTGAGTGTGGCAAAGAAGAGAAGACGGAACTCTATCAAGGAGCAAATGAGATGCAACAGTGGAGTATCGATCAAGACAACTCAAGAAAAAGCCAAGTCTCAAGTTGAAGTGACAAGAGTCATCCAATGATTGGAAGGCGACTCTACGAGTCACCTGGGAAAGCAAGGAAATGCAGTCAAGTCGAGATAATTGAAAAAGATCCGTTGCACAGAAATCAAGAGAATTACCTAAACAAGTAATATCTCCATGCTACCTTTCTCGAAGTGCTTAGTCCCAGAGGCGTGCAAAATGAATAAACCAATGGGAAGCACTACACCGTGTCAGAACTCTGAAAAGGTGAAGAACAATTCATACGAGGAAATGGCAATTCCAAGGACTGCAACAAGACAAGCCAACGACCACAAGTGACTTTAAAAAATAAGCCTATCTCTTCAACGGGCAGATTTTTGAAAGATCACTATAAAAGGCTGAGGAATGACTCTGAGAATAAAAAGACCTGAACTACAAACATTCAAGAAATTTTTAGAACTGTAACCTGAAATATTCTCAAGTTATTAAATGCTCAATCCTCAAGCCTACACTACGAAGAACATCAATCCAACACTCACCTTGTGAAGGAAAGATAACTTCAATCGGTTGAAGAGGAAATTGAAGAATCAAGGGGGTCTACATTCCACGAAGGATTGTAGGAAGGTTCAAGGTCGAACCAAGTCTTGAGCTTTTGGAGGGCTTCGTGATCAAATCCAAAGAGCTTGAGCAAGTGAGTCAGTAGCAAGTAAGCAAACACCTCTGAAGAAGCCGAGTCGCACGAGAAGCCACCGTGTGATCAAGGCGTCTCGGCATCGAGTCCCAAAGGATCAAGTCACCGTGTGTGATCAAGACTTGTATCGGACTGTTACCACTTTGTATACCGATCAATACCTAGTGGATTCCTCCAGGAGTTGGAGAAGAGAGGAGTAGAAGAATTACCCCATCTTCGAACCTCTATAAAAACCTTATTGTGTCATTTACATTTCAAGACTTTAATTCTTGCATCATATTTGTTTAATTCTCACGACATATTTGCTATCCATTAGATAATCTCTAAGTACTAAATAGAGCTCTAAATCTCTACTTAACAAAACTTAAGGGTGTTAAGTCTTCCAATAAAACAAACCACTGTTGAGTTAATTTAGACTTAACAAATGAGTCATTCCATCAATGACTCAAATTTGAGTCTGCATTGAGAGACTAACTCTACCGATTAACTAAATTGGTCATCCACCAAGGACACAAATTGCAGTGTGTAGTATCAACTCACGAATTTTTAAAAGGGACTAAATCAAAAATTTGGTAAGGTTTATTCAACCCCCCCCTTCTAAACCTTACACTTACACCCCTTGGGACCTACACAACGAACTATTGATTGGAATTTTTTTAAAATTGAGTATTGGTAAAACAATTGGCAGTATCTATTTGTACTTTTATCCATAGATAATATCTATTAATATTTTATTAATCAAATTTGACAATACTATGTGAGCGGATAATTGAAAGATGTTTAAGAAAAAAAATGAGAAAATTGCACTTTAAGATTAAAGATTTATTAATCTAGAAAATTTATAATGTATTACTTTTTAATAAAAAAAAGACAGTAATTGGTCAATGGGGCATTTTTCCAATTTACAAGTGAGTATAATTGTATAATTGGACAACAATGTATTAGCTTAAGAAAAACAATTGATTGAGAGATTTATAAAACTCAAAATGGTAACAAATATTTATTGCTCGGAAGTATTGTATATATCTCTTTCATATATTGATTGAAATATTTTTTTTTTGCTGCCAAATTCCATTTATATTTAAATTGATTTTGGATTATGGACTTTTCATGGATGATTTTGAAAAAAAATTATTATTAATAATATGTTTGATTTTTATATCATGCTTTTGAAGGAATATCTGGATTTTTATTTCATATTGATTCAATTGTTGTTGCAATATTTATTTATTATATTTGTTTTTGAAATATTGGTATTTTCAGAAGTGTGAACAAATACTAATTAAGTTCAGTCTAGAAAAATGAATTATCTTCTAATTGATCCACTGATCAACGTTGGTGTTAAATTCGGGTAATTTGCTTAATTAAGAATAATTAACAACTCTAATTGATATCGAATAAAATTAGTATATATATGACATAACTAAGGCAACTCAATCAGATAAAAAAGAATAAAAAGAGAAAATATATAAAATAAGATACAGTTTTGGACAAATCAATCCAAATATTATCCTAACCAATGCATGTTTTGGAGTTATCCCAAATTAGTGGTGCTTTGATCAATGGCTAGAATCTTTAGTAACATAAATATATTACTGACCAATTATTTTTTCGGTTATGATTGTAATATTTTTTTAGATTTAAAAATATAAAAATTCTATAATCAATCATATAATTGTCCTATACAATCAATTTATTGATTGTAATCATTATCATAGATATAATAATTATTTATTATTGTATTTATTTAATCTATAGATACCATCAACTATTGATTGAAAGAATTTTAAAACAAAGCATTTGGTAAAATAATTGAGAGTATCTATTTATATTTTTCAATCGAATTTGACTATGCTACACACAATGGATAATTGACAAGAAGTTTAACAAAAATTAAGAAAATCGTAACTTATGATTAAAGATTTGTCAATTTAAAAAATGTATTAACTTAAAAAAGACAATAATAGTCAATGGGAATTTTTTTTTTCTATTTCAAAGGGTGCACAAGTTTATGATTGGACAACAATATATTACCTTAATTAAGAAAAACAACTAATTAAAATATTTACAAAACTAAAAATGGTAACAAATATTTGATTGTTTGAAAACTGTACATATCTCTTTCATATCTTGGTATGAGATTAATAAAACTAATCAAATTGACGTTAAGTAATTGACATGATCAATCAATACTACAATTATCCTGTAAAATCAATCATATAATTAACCTTATACGAATATTACTATTAAAATAAAGTAATAAATATCAGTTCATGTTAATAGATATTATAAACCAATAATATTAAAATACAAATATACGTGCAATGCACGGGGTGAATTACTAGTCTCATTAAAAAAGGACGCCTCTTCTCTCTCCCTTGAGGTTGATTCCCTTAGGTCTATTTTCTTGCCTTGAGGTCGATTTTTTGGTGGTCATGATTGTGAAGTACTTTCATGTGTAAATCCCAATGCTTATTTTTTTATACATCAGATCAAGTAGAATTGCTAGCGAAATTCTACTTGTATATGTTCGTGTGGACTATCTTACGCTTGGATTCTTAAGGCGAACTGTTCGTGCGATCGAGGCGTTGAAGAAAGATTGCGAGGATTCACCCTGCTGGTAGGAATTCAGATTCTTTCTAACTCGTGCTACGTGAGAAAAGGAGTTTTCGCAAAAGGTATGGTTTTGCAACTTCAGTTTTATTAAAGGGTGATTTGTAACGCCATCCGAAAATTCGCATTGAATAACATGATTAGATGTAAATTATTATATGCATGTTTACTTTTACATAAATTTTTAATTTCCACTGCATTTGCCCATCCTGGAATCGCGAAACCCAATCTATATTTCATTAATCTTGTCACAATTTGATATGTTTGACTGTTACCTAAGAAAAAATGCTTAGATGTACTTGTCAAGGCCGTCTTGGACCCCAAGGCTTTAGAACTATTCAATTTTGCAAATATTTATCCTGGCTGCCCACTTTAAGAAAACCTGATCAAAAAAGGAATTTTAGACTTTTAGTGGTTTTATGATTTATGATCTGTCTAAGAAATAAATGAATTCGTTTTGTGTTATTTTAGATCAATTAATAATTGGCTATTTCTCATCAACATGATTTTGTTTTTTACTTATCCCATGAAATTTTGTTATTTGATTAAGTATTTAATGTGAAATGTGATCGATAAAGTTCTGTTTTTAAGTAAAAAACCTTTCTTACCATAAAAATTAAAGAGGAGGTCTTATATGAGACCGTCTCATGGATCTAAGTTCATGAGACGTATCATAAACACAGACAAAAAAATATGGATTCTTTTCATGGATACGGGTTTGGATCAATATTCTATTTAAATATCGGATTTGTCTCATTGATTATATCCATGAGACCGTCTCACACAGATTTTTGTCTTAATTAAAAACGTCACAGTAATTTCATTTAAATTCGGATAGTACAACCCCATCTTGGAAATCATGTTCTGTACAATATAACAAAATATACCCATCCGGTGTGAAAGAATACAACAATTAGTTGGAAAAGATGGCTCCATCGAATCTTATTGTATCTATTTTTCAATTAAACTTGTTTCTTATAGTGGGAAACATAAATAAGAAAAAAAATAAATAGCCACTTTTGATAGAAAAAACTCTTTTCTACCCACTTTTTTAAAAACACTACTTTTATATCTAATTGACCGAAATGCCCCTAATTTAACTCTTTACTTTCACTTTCTCTATTCTCTTTTACTTTCACTTTCACTTTTTACTTAACCAAAATTTTTCAGTTTATAATGTGTTACATTACAACATGTTATATTATAACACATTATATATTATAAGGTTCTACATTAAAACACGTCATATTATAACGTGTTAAATTATAACACATTATAGTATAACGTATTTCATTATAACATGTTATATTATACGTGTTATATTATAACGTGTTAAATTATAACAGTATAACGTGTTATACTATAACACGTTATATATTATAACGTGTTATATATATATATATATATATTATAACACATTATATTATAGCGTGTTATATTATAACATGTTATATATATTATAACGTGTTACATTATAACGTGTTATATATATTATAACGTTTTACATATAACACGTTATAGGATAACAATATACGCTATAACGTGTTATACTATAACACGTTATATATTATAACTTGTTATATATATTCTAACATGTTACATTATAACACGTTATATATAACACATTATATATTATAATGTGCTATATGTTATAACGCGTTACATTATAACACGTTATATTATAAGGTTATAATTTGTTATAATGTAACACATTACAAATATTATTTTAAACATATAATAAACACGATAATTAGTTTAAAAAAACAAAAAAAAAGAATCGAAGTTATTTTAAAATCAAATAATTAAAAAAAATTAAATATGAAAATTTTCATAAAAAAACTACACTTTCTTTTTTAAAACATTTGCCATTTATTTAAAAAATATTAAAATTATAAAATAATAAAACTCAAAGTTATATTCAAAAAGTTATTTTTTTATACTAAACGATTTTATAAAAATCTGAATTTATTTTAATAAAACTACAACTTGTGTTAAAAATCTGATAATAAAGAAAATGTATTTTATGTGAAAGAGAAATATGACCCCACCTGTTAGATAGATGTTTTTGTCATGATTTTGATGATTTGATTTTAATGTGTTTTTACACCATAACAACATTTCTAAATATTTTCCAAATACTCCTAAATGATTTAAAATATTTTTACTAATTTTTTGGAGTATTTCTTGAAGTTTATTTTCGACAAAAAATTGGACAACACTTTTGATGATTTTGTGTTATTGTGTTTTTACACCAAAACAATGTTTCTAAATGTTGTCCAAATACTCCTGATCGATCTAAAATATTTTTACTAATTTTTTGGAGTATTTCATGAAGTTTATTTTCGATAAAAATTGGTCAACACTTCTATCTCGTGTTCAACCGTTCGCCCTATAGGAAAACCTGTGTTTGAAAGATGATTTCCAAAACAGAAACGAGACATTTGAAATTTTTCTGGAGGTCGACCAGTCGCGCAAAGGGAGACCGGTATCTGAGAACATTACAGAAAACTCGGTAATTGAAATTTTGTGAGGGTGGACCGGTCCAAGGGTAGGGCGATCGGTCGGACCCAATGTCGACCGGTCTAACCCCCCTGGACAGGTCCCCATGTGGATTTTTGCTGTTTGAGTTTCATTTTTGTATTAGTGCGCGACCGGTCGCCATACCGTTTTGACAACAAATTCTAACCGTTGTGCAGCAGACAACTTTTTCCCAATTTATGGTATTGATTTCTAACAGGTATATTCTTCAATTGTCTTGCAATTTTTTACAGATTTCAATACCTAGGAGGAGCCTATCAAGTTCAAAACATCTTCTATAAATAGATGAAGAATTGAAGTAACACAAAAAGAGAGAATACTACAACACAACAAGATACATTCAAGCAAACACTTTTGTTCTTCAATTTCAATATTCTTGTTGTAATAGCCTAAGGTCTTTCACTTTCACATCTTGAGGTCTAGGCTTAATTCTTGATTACACTTGCACTAAAAGTTTTGTATAATTCATTATCGAGTTTTAATCTTGAATTTGGGTTCATCAGTCAACACAAGATATCCAAACTCTTCAACAAGAAGATACACTTGGGTGATCTTAGGTCTTAGGTGTAAGAAGATTGTGGTAATCTTCTTGTTGAAGAGTTTGGTGCTCTTTGAGGTGTTGAAGAATTTGGTGTTTTCAAGTTGGAAGATTGTGGTGATCTTCACAAGGTGCCGTTGCAGGAAGATTGTGGTAATCTTCAAGGGAGATTGTGGTAACCTCCAAAGAGGTGTTGTAAGGTGATGTTTTAATAATTGTGGTAATTATTAATAAAATTATTTTTCTTTTTTCGAAACCCATCCCAGATATACTGGGGTGGTAGAGCACATAGTCCCTTGATGGGGTGAAGCTCTTTAAATCGACATGTGTTATTTACTTCCCATACTTCCATTCTTGTCTTTGCTTATCTCATTTGAAAAAGAGGGCTTAATCAAGAAAATGGGCATAATCAATTTACCCATCTCTAGATTATCGTAGCCACTTGGACTTACAAGTAGTATTAAAGCCAAACTCTTTGGCAAGCTCGTTCCACATCGCGAGTAAAGAGGAACGATCATTGGCTACGAATGAAGTCTATCTTACCGGCGCCTCGACCAACAAGCCACCACTGTTCGACTCCAAAATTTATGCATTTTGGAAGGAAAGAATGGAATGATATTTACAAAGTTGCGGGTTCGATATATGGAACATAGTTATAAATGGAGAATCCATCCCGATGAAAGACGGAACTCACACCTCTAAAGTCCTCAAGGAGCTCAATGATGAAGAAAAGGAAATTCTCTCCTTAAATGGTAAAACTCTAAATATTCTTCATTGTTCACTTACCTCTTCGGAATACGGTCATATTCGAGGGGTACGATCGGCACATGAAGTGTGGGAAAAATTAGAAGCTATCTATGAAGTATATGCAAATGAAAGGAGCAATTCAAAAGCATCTACCTCTCAAATGGATACAACATCAAATCCAACAATATGTGATGAGCTTCTTACAACTTCCGATGATGAAGAAGCCGATCAATGTTTAATAGGCATCAACGAAGACAATGAGGTACGCTCTAACTCTTCTACCTCTTTTAGTAATGATTTGTATGATGATTTGCAAAATGATTTTGATGAGCTTCAAAATGAATTCTATAGCTTGCTCCTTAAATACAAAAATTTGAAAAAGGAATTCAATATTTTGAAAAATGATAAGGATAGTTAACTTGTTTCATATGAATCACTTTCTTGTGCTCACACTACCACACTTGATAAGGTGAGAAGCATTGAAAAAGAAAATAGTACTCTTATTGAGGATTTTAATTGCATGAAAAATGATTTAACTAAGTTTAATTTGAGTACCAACAAAATGACCAAAATACTTGATGTTCATGGTTGTGATAATTTGAAACTAGGACTTGGTTATAAGCCAAATGTTATTAATAATATGAAAAAGAACCAAGTCTCTATGCATGTTGGTCATTATGCTCCTAAAATTATTACATGTTTCTATTGCGGTAAAAAGGGTCATACGGTAAATATTTGTCGGGCTAGAAATAGCTCTAATTATTATTGGAGTCCTAAAAGTCTCAAAGCTAATCTCGAAGGACCCATACACTTGAGGGTACCACAAAACAATATCATATTAGGTACTCGGTGGAACAACTATCAAAGAAAAGTCATACCGCCAAAAAGACATCAAATGCCTGTTTCATTAGACCAAAGAAGAAGACATCATCACAATGAATTTCCAAGAAGAAAATATTATCAACAATGGGAAGGTAACAAACCTTGGAAATGGAGCAATCGGAGAAGCCATCATCAACAAAATGATTTTCAAAGAGAAAGACATCATCAACAATGGGAAAGACACAACCCGTGGAAATGGCATAATTGGTAAACCGTATCTTCTCATTTAAATACGCATAATATTTTATTATTATGTATGCTTGTATTTCTTTCTTAAATTGTCAAAACAATTTTTCAAATATTTTTTAAATTTTGAGGTCTTCACTAAATACTCTTATTTTCTTAACTCTTTTGAAAAGAAGACCTTGTATATTGCTTTTCTAAATTTACATGAATTTATATGTTTATTATCTCTTATGGATTTATATAGCATAAGTATATTTGTGACATCTCTTATTGTTTTTACGTACACTTTTATCATTATGTTTTGTGCAAGATTTTTTTTAAGAATTGTGTAGGATATATATATATATATATCTCCATCAATGGTTATCTACTCATAATTTGTCAAGAAAGACACAAACTATCGAGGTATGTTCACTTGTGTTATTCTTACTCTCACTCGATATTGTTCACGCCGTATGTTTGTGTGCTTGCTTTCCAAGCTATTTCAAAGAATCTCATACAAGTGCCATTTAAAGGATTTTTCGATTTTTGAAAGGCACTATTCGATAAAGCTTGTTTTATCCACGACTTGTAAAGGATTATATTTTGTTTTGATAAAACATTCGATTTTTATCCTCCTCTCAAATTATGCATTTGATTGCACATATTCATGTCCTTATTCTTGTTTGCTTTGGCAAAATTCTTTTTCAAATACTTCTTATAAATGAGGTTTCAACTATATACTCTTGTATTTCTCAAATTTTAAAAGAGACCTTATATAGCTTCCTATAAGCATATTAGAACTTACATGTTTTATTAAACTTTTGATGGTTTTTACAAAGCATAATTTGTGCTACTTGTTTAACTTCTATGATGGTTTATATCAATATTGTCCATATTATTCGATATTACTATGATCTTGTGCAAGATATTTTGCTAAGATTTTGCAGGAACTTTTTTTTTATTTTTATTTTGGAACAAGCTTGATGACCAAGGCAATATTGTTCGAAACAAAGCAAGGTTAGTAGCTCAAGGGTATTGTCAAGAATAAGTTAATTCAAGGTGAATTCAAGATGAGTATGATGGGGGAGCTTAACTTCTTCCTTGGACTTCAAATTAAGCAATGCCAAGAAGGGATTTATATTTCACAGTCAAAGTATACAAAAGAACTTTTGAAGAAGTTCGACATTGAAGAAGGAAGAACCAATGGCAACCAATATCAAGTTAGACAAAGATAAGAAAGGCATATTGGTTGACAAATAAATTCGAGGTATGTTTATCTACTTTTATTATTCCCATAGACTCGACATTGTTTATGCCTTATGTCTATATGGTCGACTTCAAACATAATCCCAACGAATCTCATGAAAGTGTCGTTAAAAGAAATTTTCAAATATTTGAAAGCACTTCTTCTTATGGCTTGTTTATCCAAAGTTTTAAAACGTTCATATTTTTCGGGATAACAAGTCCGGTGATAATAATTTCTCAAAATATGGTTCGTCATAATAGAACTAATCATATTGAGATTCTATATTTATTTCTAAGGGATTGCGTTTCTTAAACGAAAAATTGAGATGTGTTTAATTCCGTCTCAAGGATAACTCACAGACATTTGTTTTTAATCATTAACCGCCGAGTCTTTTACCTCATTTCGAGCTTGTTTAGGCATAATGTATATTGAATGAGGTCTATGTCTGCATTTCGTTTGTTTTTAAAACTTAGGGGTAAAAAATCAAATTTTTGTATCAAAATTCGGACAGAACCAAAAAAAGAGCTCCAGGACCAGACTGAGGGAGGGGGACCGATCGAACCATACCTGGACCGGTCGACCCCCTTGACCTATCGCCCGAGCAATTTCAGAGTTAAAATGTGTTCTGTCCAATACTTAGCCATTTTGTGCTCTACTTTTTCAAACTCGAACCCCTTTGCAAATTTCACACACAATTCACTCAAAATTATTTCTTTCTTGTAAATTATATACTTTTGAATTTATACTATTGGTATATCATCCATGATAACCGACTTCTCCGATTAATTGGTAAGTTTAATTTCTTCTTTATCTCAATTGGGTTGAACCCTTGAGAATGTGCTTCATTTTTGATACTTTGTTGGAATTCTTATATTCTTATGTTGGGTATGATGATTGTTGTTGGATGATATTTGTAAAATTGCTTTTGGTGATGAAAAATTTGGCTTGATTATTTTTACAAGGGCTATATTCATCTTATTTGTTATTTGACGCCCGCCAAGTTCTTGATAAAACGTTTCAATGACAATTTCATCGCCTACATGATTCTCTCGATTTCAAAAGTCTTATATATTTATAGAGATCATGTTTTGCCAATCAAATGAGCTTTTACAAATCATATTATCGACTTTATCATTTGTTTTTATAATTTTAAGCTTAATGATCAATAGCTTGATAAATCGATAATTTGGTGAAAAAGACTGGCGTGTAGTGTAGCGTCATGCTGCATCTCTTCCGAGACCAGGACTTGCGCACTTTGATATGAATGAATGATGTTTTTATCGTGCTAACATCTTTTTGATGATTCCAAAGGGAGAGAAAGATGAAATAAGCTCATTAAATCAAATAAGCTAAAATAAGCTCGCGAAAGAAGCTATAAGCTGTGGCTACTAAAAGCCAAAAGTTGTGGATCATACTTAGTCCATTGGATGTATTATGGACTTATATACATGTCTAATGATGTTTCTTTGACAGGGGGAGCTTTTAAGCTCCTGATTTTCAAGTTTCTACTGTAAAAGCTGAGCTTTTAGCTTTTGTTTGATTCCTTCTATAGTACTCTTGTTGTGCATATTGATAGGGGGAGCTTTTGCAAAATGTTTTGAAAATCTTTACTCCCATCCTTGTGATTATTATGCGTGGAATGTTGTCGCTCTCAACGGATAGTTATTTTTAATCGGAAACATTGTTTTGTTTTCAAAATCGATCTCTTTAAATTGTAATCATAAAAAAGGGGGAGTTTGTTAGATAAATGTTTTTATCATGATTTTGATGATTTTGTTTTAATGTGTTTTTACACCAAAACAATGTTTCTAAATGTTGTCCAAATACTCCTAAATGATTTAAAATATTTTTACTAATTTTTCGTAGTATTTCTTGAAGTTTATTTTCGACATAAAATTGGACAACACTTTTGATGATTTTGTGTTAATGTGTTTTTACACAAAAAACAATGTTTCAAAATGTTGTCCAAATACTCCCGATCAATCTAAAATTTTTTTACTAATTTTTCGGAGTATTTCTTGAAGTTTATTTTCGATAAAAATTGGACAACACTTCTGTCTCGTGTTCAACCGGTCGCCCTATAGGGAAACATGTGTCTGAAAGATGATTTCCAAAATAGAAAAGAGACGTTTAAAATTTTCCTGGAGGTCGACCGGTCGCGCAAAGGGCGACCGGTGTCTGAGAACATTACAGAAAACTCGGTAATTGAAATTTTGGGAGGGTGGACCGGTCCAAGGGTAGGGCGACCAGTCGGACCCAATGTCGACCGGTCCAATCCCCCTGGACCGGTCCCCATGTGTATTTTTGCTCATTTTTTGATTTATTTTTGTATTAGTGCGCGACCGGTCGCCATACCGTTTTGACAACAAATTCTAATCATTGTGCAGCAAACAACTTTTCCCCAATTTATGGTATTGATTTCTAACAGCTATATTCTTCAACTGTCTTGCAATTTTTTTTATAGATTTCAATCTCCTAGGAGGAGCCTATCAAGTTCTAGACATCCTTTATAAATATATGAAGAATTGAAGCAACACAAAAAGAGAGAATACTACAACACAACAAGATACATTCAAGCAAACACCTTTGTTCTTCAATTTCAATATTCTGGTTGTAATAGCATAAGGTCTTTCACTTTCACATCTTGAGGTCTAGGCTTATTCTTGATTACACTTGCACTCAAAGTTTTGTATAATTCATTATCGAGTTGTAATTTTGAATTTGAGTTCATCATTCAACACAAGATATCCTTGTGAGTGTTCTTGTGGTAAGAACACACTTGGGTGATCTTAGGTGTTAGGTGTAAGAAGATTGTGGTAATCTTCTTGTTGAAGAGTTTACTTCCCATACTTTCATTCTTGTCTTTGTTTCATTCGAAAAAGAGGGTATAATAGAAAAAGGGCATAATCTATTCCCCCCCCTCTAGATTATCGTAGTCACTTGGACTTACACCACCTACTTTTTGTTTTCCCACTTTTTGCTTTTGTATTCAAGTATCAAGGGTATTGGGTAAAATAACCATAAAAGAGTGTAGAAAAGATAGTTTCTTATATGTTAGGTTAGAAAAAAAGTTGATCTATCCTATGTGGCTATTTTTCCCTATTTACTCATATAAATATTATGTACACCAAAAGGTCGAAATTTCAAATATATATATAAAATGTGCTAAAAAAACGAAATATAAAAACATCAACTTATACATGAAATTATTTAGAAACTCTGACTAATATTTATTTAATCTCAGTTGGTGAGCTGTCAAAATCCAAACTATATATAGCAAACAAGGCACGAAACATGTGAATACAGATGCTCGCAAGTTGACGTCATTTGGAATTCGGATAATTACGTGTTGAAAGAATTTAAGGACTAATTTCGTTATAAATTGCATTGTGATGTTCAATGTGTTTGCTAACAATAGATGTGCCACACAACGATAAACTTAGACAAAAACACATATTGTACAATAATGTTGAAAAACTGTATTTAGAAGCATACAAATGAGCACAACATTTTTTGTTTTTGCACAAGTATTTTACTTGTGCAGTATCCTTAAGGCAAAAATCTGAAATGTTCATTAAAATTACAAATAAGAACAAACTAAAAGGTTTTCGGTATGCTTATTTAAAAGATCTTATAAGCTCCTACATATTATAAGATGTTTTCAGAGTTTATAAGATGTTAGATCTTATTTTAAGAATAAGTTGTTGAAGTATGTTTGAATAAGATAAGATGATGAATCTTAATTTTAAGATGTTAGTAATGACAATTTTATAATTAAAACAATTAAAAGTAAAGGAGGTTGTTGAAATGAGATCTTATTTTGAAAACAAAAAGTTGTGATTTCCCACCTTTTTTTATAAACAACTTATATGCTCCTAACTTCTTATTTTGGGAGACTATAAGATCTTTTTTTAAAAGATTTACCAAACAAATTATTGAAAACAACATATTTCCTTAATACACCACTTAACACTCCTCAATTTATCCGTCTCCCAATTATAACCTAATTCCTTCTCCCAAAATATAAACACACCAAACACAAATGACATTTGTTGATGTGAAGATAAGAAAAAGAAAAGAAAATCCGACTGAAAACTGGCCAATTTTTTTAAATTAAACCTGCCTAATATGAGAAAATCATTAGGAAGTTTTTCACATAAGAAATGATGGGTCCGATAACAAACATGAGTCTGATTGGCAATTCTCCAGTTATAATTAAAAAGGCGAATCTATTATTTTTGTTATGCGTATTTAAACAAATACATACGATGCTTGTTTTTATGATGAGGTTTAGGACAAATACTTCGGTCTTGAAATTTAAGAGCTGCTTTATTGATTTCTTGCCTGCATATAAACAAAGGTATGGATATGTCAATGGCCTCTGCTATTCATGTTGTGAAGCATATCTCCAAAAAGATTTTATGTTACAGGTTTAGTTTATGAACTTTAGCATATTTAGTTTTTGTTTTGTTTTCTTTTTTGTTTCTTGCATAAAGTTTTTATGTTGTCGTCTTCCATTTTTCGGGCCTAACTATTAAAAGCAAGCACACATTCATGCTCTTGGGAATGAAGAAGGGAGAGAGAAGAGAAGAGAGAAAAAGAAGAAGAAAGAGGGAAATGAGGGGAGAAGAAGATTGTTGGGGGGTGGGGGAAGAAGATTAAACGGTTTAAAAAAGATGGTGTGTATTTAGATATTTGGGGGTGTATTTAGAAATCTGGTGGGGTATTAAGGACATTATAGTTTTTTCAATTGATGATATTTTTTACAATTAAAAAAGGGAGTGTATTGATAGATTTCGGGCGTGTTAATAACGCTACCCTTTATTATATCGCGCTTACAACAGGTTAACAAAAATGGTTCTCTAAACAATTACAAGAAAAAAAAAAAACGATGAAGAAAGGTGTCACAAAAAATGACATGCAGGACCTCATTTGCGGCACCTTCCGGTAAATTTCTGGTAGTAACAAAAATTTACTCTTCTTTTTGTTTGCTCAGCCTCTAAAAAATAGCTCATTATTTCTCCAACCTGCATTCATGTTAAATACAGTCAGCAAGATGTCCCTTGCCCTGCAAAATAGATCATGAAAGTAAACTACAAATGAATGATTAGTAGTTAGATAGTTTCCTATAAAATAGTACCACTAAAATGAAACTTTCAATCCCTAACTAACAAAAATCTGACTAAGACTAATTCCTAGACAAATATCCATGAATTGAAATGGAAAAACACAAACTAATTAAACAGAGGAGTTAGTGGAAAAATGAGTTCCTATTTTTATAACCATGACAACGAACTTGTTAACCATGAAGTCCTCTCATCTTCATAAGGCTAAATTCCAAAGTCAATTACAGAAAGAATCTATGAGATCTAAAATTGAGATTGTAATTTTTTTATTTTCTTTTGGTGCTACACAAGTCATGTGCGACACACTCGACCAAATAGTACAAATATGAATATTCGAACTTGAGACATTTGGCCTAATAAACTCACCATGCACCTGAAGGAATCATAGGTATACACAGCACAGCAGAAAGGATCCACATGTGAAATACATATGCAACTGAATCTTCCTCGTCCAAGAAGAGAATATCTTGTTAGATCTTCTAAACAATTCTCAAGGGGTCTGGCAGCGTGTGGGCGCTCCAAGATCACATCCGACTTTTCTCTACATTATTTCTCTGTTCTATTTTCTGTATCTGTTAGAATACTGACATCTTATCTTTTTATAGAGAACTGGGCCTAGGGTTTTACTTAGGGTTATGGACACTTTTGCCCAACTTTTCCTAAAAGGCAAAGCGACTTTTATGCTTCCTGTTTTTTTTGGATAAAATTATGCTCCCGTTCTTTTTTTGGACAAACTGACGCTCCTGCCAATTTTTTTGGACTTTTTTACGTTGTTGTTTCGAACATGTCGTAGTTTGATGGTTTACTGTTTACAAGAAAAATGGCTAAGTATTTAGGAAAATCTGGCTAAGTCGAGGCCTGTATTTAATATAGTCTCCGCCAGATGAAATTTCCCCATATACGAAGTGCTTATGGTTCCGGCGATCGCCCCTAAGATATAACGACTTTACTATTTCAACTTAGCAGCACTTGCAAAAGTTGAAACTATATATAGTGTTTGAGGCTTTCAAGCTTTTGAAGGGAGTAATTCAATATGCAAATGCAAATGAATCGATTTTATTATCTGAATTTCGTGTTTTTTCATCTGTAGGGTTGATGTGAATCGCAACAACAAATATAGAATCGGACCCATGTTTAATTCTCAGAAGCCCTAAAACAAAGTCCATAGAAATATCCACCAAAGGTGTCGTCGGAATGGGCAGAGGCGTGTAAAGGCCTTGATTTTGAACCCGGGATTTAACTTGCCTACAAGTAACACATCTACTGCAAATTCGCTCAACACCACGCTTCATATATGGCCAATAAAAATGCTCTTGCAAGACCGCTAATGTTTTGGCTACCCAAAAAATCCCCATAAGACCCCCACCATGTGATTCTCTCACTTGTAAGTCTCTTAATGAACATTCGGGAATGCACAATTTATTCTCCCGAAATAAAAACCCATCATGCCGATAAAATTTACCCGCTGCCCCTTTTTCGCATGCAACAAACAACTCAATAAATCAAGATCATGCAAGTACAACTCTTTAATATGTTCAAATCAAATAATTTTACCATCTAAAGTAGAGATAAGAGTGTACCTCCGAGACAGTGCGTCTCCTACAACATTAGTCTTACCTAGCTTGTACCGGATGATGTAAGGAAACATCTCGATGAACTCGAGCCAGCGCGCATGTCGCTTGTTCAACTTTTGCTGCCTCTTAAGATACTTTAGGGACTCGTGATCAGTGTGGATTATGAACTCCTTCGGCCACAAATAGTGCTGCCACGTTTTCAAGGCCCGGACCAAAGCATACAACTCCTTATCGTACGTTGGATAGTTCAAAGCCGCCCCACCAACTTCTCACTGAAGAACGCGATCGGTCGCCCCTTTTGCATTAATACGGCTCCAATCCCAACTCCCGATGCATCACACTCAATTTCGAAGACCTTGGTGAAATCCGACAATGCTAATAAAGACGCGTGTGTTAGCCTTTCCTTTAACAATTTGAATGCCTTGTCTTGGGCTTTCACCCACTAAAACTCAACACTCTTTTTAATTGTTTCCGTCAATGGCGCTGCGATAGTGCTAAAGTCTCGTACAAACCTCCGATAAAAACTTGCAAGGCCATGAAAGCTACGTACTTAACTAGCTGACGTGGGTTTAGGCCAGTCCTGAATAGCCCTGATATTTCTCTCGTCTACTGTAATTCCCCTCGAGCTTACTACAAACCCTAAGAATATCAACTGCTCAGAACAAAATGTGCACTTCTTGACGTTTGCATATAACTGCTCTTTCCTCAACACTTCTAAGACGGCTCGCAAATGATCCAAGTGTTCGCCCAATTATTTACTATAGATGAGGTTATCATCAAAGTAGACCACGACGAAATTCCCAATGAATGCCCTCAGAATATGGTTCATCAGTCTCATAAATGTGCTAGGCGCGTTAGTTAGCCCAAATGACATAACTAACCACTCATACAAACAATGTTTAGTTTTGAAAGCCACTTTCCACTCATCCCCTTCTCGCATTCGAATCTGATGGTACCCGCTCCTCAAATCTATCTTGGAGAAGATGCTAGACCCATGGAGCTCGTCTAACATATCAACCAAGCGAGGTATGGGATGTCGGTATTTGATAGTGATGTTGTTAATAGCTTGACAATCCACACAGATCCTCCAAGACCCATCTTTCTTCGGAACCAGTAATACCAGAACAACACACAAACTCATGCTCTCCCGAATAAGTTTCTTACTTAGCAATTCGTCAACCTGCCACTGTATTTCCTTAGTTTCTTCTGGGTTAGTCCTGTACGACAGTCGGTTCGACAGTGATGCTCCCGAAATAAAATCAATCTGATGCTCAATCCCCCGAATAGGCAGTAACCCATCCGGCAACTCATTTGGAAATACATCCTCGAATTCCTGCAATAAAGACAAGACATAACTAGACAAACCGGGGTTAAGATTGTCAGTAGATAAATAAGCTCCCTTGTAAAACAAGAGTATCATCGAACAACCATTCGTAGTGGCTTTCCTAAGGTCACTTATTTTTTCCATCAAATTTATTTTTCCCTCGTTTCTTACCTCAAAGCCATTTCCCCCCCTTTTATTTTTTGGCCCTCTCATTAATATTGCTTCCTTTTTCCCGGCTATCTCAAACCTCACCTCTACCCTTAGCCGGACCCTCACTCTTGTTTTCCCTCAAGCTCTCCTTTTTCTCAGCTTTATTTTAATTTTTATTCTCACTAGCTGAACTCTCTTTTTCTTTTGCCTCTCTAACTCTCGATTTTATCTGATCCTCATAAATTGCTTTTGGAGTCAAAGGAACAAGCACAATTTTTTTTTTGATTATGAACAAGAGTATTCTGATTGGTGTAACCGTCATGTTGTACCCTCCTATCAAACTACCACGACCTACCCAATAGGATGTTCCCCGCCTGCATTGTCACAACATCGCACAACATCTCATCCTTATATCCCCCTATTTGGAACGCTACTTTCGCCTGCCTATTGATTCACATCTCCCCATAGTCACTCAACCACTGCAATTTATATGGTTGTGGGTGTTTCATCGTTGGAATTCCTAATCTCTCTATTAACTTTGTACTGGAACTCCTACCATCTATGATAACCCTAAACACCTTTCTATTGACAAAACACCTTGTATGAAAAATGTACTCTCGCTGGACTCCCTCATCAGACTTAGGCTGAGTATTTAGCACCCTCCGGGCACTAAGGACAATGCCTCCCCTTTCGCCGCCTCGACTACATATCGCTATAATCCAGCTCTCCCTCACTTTTCGACTCATTTCCCCATTCTCACGCAACACCAACACCCTCTTATTTGGACATTGACTAGCTATATGCCTAAGCCCATGACAATTAAAGCGTTTAATATCCCTCGTTCGAGCAGTAGAGGGTTCAAATTTACCTCCGGGTTTAGGATCGATCGCCTCCCCCCTTTGGTCTGCTACATTCGAATTCCGCTCCTCCTTTTTGTTGGTGTTTGACTTCCATGCACTGGAGTTAGAACTCTCTGCCTGTCGGTTGAAACCCCTCCTCTTGAGCTGCTGCTCAACCTTCACTGCCATGTGCACCATCTCCTCAAGGTCGACACAATGATGTAAGTCGACGACATCCGCTACAGGAGTATTCAATCCCGCGATAAACCTTGCCATGGTAACCTCCTGATCCTCCTCAATATTAGCCCTCGCCATAAGCATATATGATAATCTTCTACACTTTTCGACCCTTGGGTGAACCTCTACAACCTTTGATAGATGCCTCTGTAATAATGACCTCATCTCCTCCTATGTGGAAATGGGCCACTCGCTGCTTCTCCTCCTTGAGACCATTAATTGATCCTACCACACACTTGCGTAATCTAAGGATTCAGTTGAAGCCAATTTCACCTTTTTCAACCCAAAATAGTTTTGGCAATCAAACACATTCTCAATTTTCCTCTCCAAATCCAGATAGGCGCCCAGATCACTCTTTCCCTGGAACGATGGGATTTGCATTTTGATGTTACTCAAATTGCTATCCTCGCGCCCTTGTCACCCCTATTTCAGCGCCGACCTCTGCCCGGATTGTAATTTTGCTCCCTTTTGGAATCAAAATCGTCAATCTCTTCCGCCCATTCCTCCAATTCGAACCTCCTAGGCCTCCGCGCCCTAGTAGCAGGTTCCTCGATTCTCAGTGCCTCTTTGGGATCCCCGTCTCAATCATTATTTTCTTTATGATGTTTTCAATTGCCTCCATACCCAATTTGTTACCCAAATTTGCCGGTTGTCGGTTTTCCTCGGACATGTTTAAATTACTCCCTCACGTTTATACGCTCGTGTATCACTCAACTCACAATCTCCAAGTACCCGCACTTGTCATAATTATAAACCAATCAGACAGTCGCAAGTGCGCCTCAACACACCAAAACAATTACAAATTTTCCAGGATTTTGATTTTTTTTGCACGCGGATTACGATTCTTCACCCACTGATTTTCTATGCAATTCGATTTTTTTTGTACCCTTAAAGAACTAGGGATTATAAGAAATTCTAGAAAATAACAAAATTATTGAACAAGGATAGACTTAACCTTGCTAAATGGCTCTGATTACCAATTGATATGAACTGCAACAACAATTGTGCATATGACCCAACAACAATATGTTGTTAACCCAAGATCTTCACTAGTTCGGTTAGAGATTGGTGGAAACCTCGACCCGTTGCTTAGAAAAGTAAGAACCTCGATATGCAAAGACGCCACAAGCAATTATAGATTATTGCCTGATAAGTCGATAATTACACCAAGAAACGTAAATCTTGAAGCACATGGAGAAAACACTCAATTTGAGAGTAAAAGATCAATTTGATGGATAACTAATGAAAAACAATAAGTGTTCACCCATATAAGCGATCCAAACCCTAACCATACTAGGAAACAACTTAAACCAGAAAAGAAAACAAAAAAAATTGAACAACTCGAAAAATATGGATCCCGAACACGACCGTGTCGTGGGACACAGCCAGGTCGTGTTGGCCGTTGTAATTTGGGACCCAACCTCTACCCTGCAACACGACCGTGTTGCATGACATGGCCAGGCCGTGTTGCCAAGCACGGTCGTGTCCGTGATCACGGCCATGCCATGTCGCCCTGCACACGTCCTGTTTCGATCCCTTTTCGTCCCTAACTCGAAATAACAACTTTAGACACGGCCTTAAAGTTTACTTGGCCTCCAAAACATCAAAACGAATCAAACAACTCAAAATTACAACTAACGCTAAGATAGACAAATACAAGATACTATTGAGAACTTGACTACAAAGTCTTTAAGACGCATAGTGACTCGTATTCTTGGCATCCTTCTCTTGCTCAGTCTGAGGTGGACTTTGGAACGTTGATGACGCTAATCCACTGGACCACCCTATCATTTTCCTCCAACGGCAATGCACTCTCAGTCTCCTTCTGAATGATTTGAACCAACCCATTGAGTGAGTTCTTGAACTTTCTTGCTCTAGACCTCATTACCGGACCAACTGGCACTGTCACTGGGTCCTTCATCCATGGATTCTCATCAATGGGCCTTGTATTTATAGGCATCAATGTGCGCGATGGAAAGGATATATCTTTTGGATCGAAAAGACATGTCTATGACCAAAAAATAAATTTGGTTGCTCGAACAGGTGCATCAATTCAGACGTGCGCATCCTCACACACCTGCGAACACGATTAGTTTCGCTCATAGTTCATGTGCTTGCCAGCACACACTAGCTAGCTACGCAGCACAAGCGCCTCACAAGACCGGTGTGCGCCAAAGACACCTCGATTGGATATACTTAATTAATTAACTAAAATTAATTAATTGATTTAAAGGGTTTTAAATAAATTTTGTCCAAAAAGTATAAGGGCCTTGAAGCACAGGCCCACGACCCATGCCGAGCCCGGTGGCAGGCAGGCGGCGGCGGTGGCTCGCGCGCCCGTGTGTGTTTTGAACCAAACCCTCAAGCATGTAGGTCCTCACCCCTTTAAAAACTTTGGTGCCCTAAGGTCCCAAATCCAATTGTCCAACTTGGAATTTATAAATTTAGCAAACTTTGGTTTTCTACTTTATGTGGGATGAAGCTTTTCTCTTTCTCCACATTTTTCATTTTCTATACCATTTTCTAGTTTTAAGTGACTAACTTCTAGCATTGATTTCTCATTCACCTGGAATCGGTTTTGAGAAATTTCAAATGCCAATCTCATTTAATCACTTAGTAGATTTTTTACAAATAATTTAATTCCATTTTTCACTAATGGAAACCACTTAAATATTTTGTCAAAATTGGGTCAACATCCAATTCCTACAACCTAATTCTAAGAATCCCCCACATGAATGAAATTAATTCTTGCATGTATGCAAATTCGCTTAAATGTCTCGGCGAACTGTTATTTCGTCTGGATAGGTAGCTTGTGGCTTTGAACCTTCCTTACTAAAATACTATCAGAATTACTAACTGCTTAATGACACGGTGTCTTGAACTACTCAACTGTTTGTGTAAACCGAGACAACTATACTTACACAATAACAATTCTAACACTTGTTATTCTTACGTTGTGTCCATTTTGGCCCTGGACCATATCTTAGATTCATAAGTGTTTTTTTGAAGCGACCATTACTTCTCACTTATATAGGTGATCTCCTATTGAATAGTATACTGCCATAATTCACCTTTCAGTATAGGAATCATTAAAAGTCGTAAACTTAACCTCACCACATTCAGGAGGTTTCTATTTCACTTGGAAGTTCTGGGAATGAGCTAACACAATTTCCAAATGTTCAACTGAACATTCATAACTTAGTTGTCCATTGAACCAAGGTCTTGGGATCTCCAATTCACAAGTTTGGGTTACCGCTATGAACATTCTTTATTTTGTGTATTTTTAACCCATTCCCCTTAATAATTTATACAATTGATCTCGATTTATATCTTTTGTAAGTGGATCGGCCAGGTTTTCCTTTGACTTCATGTAGTCAACCAAAATAACACCATTCGAAATCAACTATCTAATGGTATTGTGTCTTCGATGAATATGTGTGGACTCACCATTATACATACTTCTTTGTGCCCTTTCAGTTGCTGATTGACTATCACAATGTATCAAAATAGCAGACACTGGCTTATTCCAACAAGGAATATCTTCTAAGAAGTTTCTAAGCCATTCTGCTTCTTATCCAACTTTATCTAAAGCAATGAACTCAGGTTCCATAGTGGATCGAGCTATGCATGTTTGCTTAGAAGACTTCTACGACACCGCTCCTCCACTTATTGTGAAAACATATCCACTTGTGGACTTGGAGTCTTTTGTGTCTGATATATAATTGGCATCGTAGTATCCTTCTAATACTGTTGGATATCTCGTATAAAGTATTCTATAGTTCATGGTATACTTTAAGTATCTAAGTACCCTTGTCACGGCTTTCCAGTGATCCTTACTCGGGTTACTTGTGAACCTACTTAGCTTACTCACTTAATATGCAATGTCTGGATGTGTACAATTCATTAAGTACATCAGACTTCAAATTACCCTTGCATATTCCAGCTGAGAAACTGGTTCTGCTCTATTCTTGGCCAATTGTAGACTTAGATCTACATGTATCTTAGCCGGAGGACTGTCAAAAGCATTAAACTTTCTAAGTATGCTTTCTACATAATGGGATTGTGACAAGACAATTCCATCTGAAGTTCTAGAGATTTTAGTCCCTAATATAACATCAGATAATCCCATATCTTTCATGTCAAAGTTCTTCTTTAACATGTTCTTTGTATTCATGATTAAATCATGATTACTACCCATAATCAACATATCATCTACATAAAGGCATAATATGACGTAATCATTTGTAGTACCTTTAATGTAGACACACTTGTCACATACATTGATCTTGAAACCGTATGACTTCATAGTCGAGTCAAACTTTTCATGCCATTGCGTAGGTGTTTGTTTTAGTCCATAAAGTGACTTAACAAGTTTACACACCTTTCTCTCTTGAGCGGGTGCAACGAACCTATTGGGTTGTTCCTTATAAATCTCCTCTTCAAAGTTACCATTCAAGAAGATAATCTTCACGTTCATTTGATGTATCTCAAGGTTATGCATAACTGGAATAGCAATGAGAACATGAATGGACGTGATCCTCGTAAAATGAGAATATGTATCAAAAACGTTTTATCCCTCAGTTTGTTTAAACCCTTTAGCTACCAAATGGTCTTTATATTTATTTGTTGATCCATCTGATTTATACTTCCTTTTAAGGATCCACTTGCATCTCAAAGGTTTGCAACCCGGTGGGAGATCAACCAACTCCCAAGTGTTATTTTGCATGATGGAATCTATTTCATTATTGATAGCTTCTTTCCAGAGAGGAGCTTCTGGACTAGACAAAGCTTCTTGAATAGTTCTAGGTTCATTTTCTAACATATAAGTTAGAAAATCAGGACCAAAAGACTTAGCTACTTTTGTCATTTTACTGCATCTTGGTTCCTCTTCATCATCACTTTGAGGTAACCTTGCCGTTTCATAAGTTCGTTTATTCGAACCTTCTTCTTTCCTTTCTTTATTCGGAAAGATATTATCGAAAAATACATCATTCCTTAATTCAATGATCATTCCTCCATTTATAGCATGAATAGCTGACCTCTGCACTAAAAATCGGTACACACCACTATTGTTAGCATATCCAAGAAAACACAATCGATCGTCTTCGGACCGATTCTAACTTGTTTTGGCTTAAATACTTCGACTTTAGCCAAACCCTCCCACACTTTGAGGTATTTATATGATGGTTTAAGTATGTAGTTTGCAGAAAGTATAGCTTCTCCCCACAAGTTTTGGGGTAAGCCATAACTTATCAACATTGCATTCATCATCTCCTTAAGAGTATGATTTTTGCGTTCTGCAACTCTATTTGATTGAGGTAAGTAGGGAGCAGTCATTTGATGACTGGAAAATACGTATACAGGCTCATCTATCAGCTTTACATGATGAAATGTGGATAGTGATAGAGGATGGGCCATTGCAAATAATGAAGGTGAACACATCTGCAAGGAGAGCTGCTGCAGCTGAAGGAGAGGAGGCTGCTCCTCCTAGACCAGCTATGGTTGAAAAGCCAAGAGCTGAATGGACAAATGATGACAGAAAAAGATACAACCTAGACAATGTGGCCAAAGATATACTTTACAAGACTTTGGACAAAACCATGTTCAACAAAGTCAAATCTTGCAAGACAACCAAAGATATCTGGGATAAACTAACTTTAATTTGTGAAGGATCTGAGCAAATTAAGGAAAACAAATTATCTGTTGTTGTTCAAAAATCTGAAAACTTTAAAATGCTTGCAGGTGAAACGATGGACCAGCTGAATGCTAGATTCACTGAAATTACAAATGAGCTATCAGCACTTGGGAAAGAATACACACAGAAGGAGATGTATATGAAGATACTAAGGAGCCTCCCAGCTGAGTGGGAAATGAAGACCATGGCTCTAAGGCACTCGATGGACTTAAATCATGAACTATTCTCAGACCTCAAAGCTTATGAGTTTGAGCTGAGAAGAAAGGATCAAGAGGAGATAGCTGTACCCAAAACATCTGCACTCATAGTTAAGAAAGGGAAGAGAGCTGAGACCAAAGAAATCATTGCCCATGAGGAAATTTCCTTGATGGTTAAAAGATTCAACAAGTTCTTCAACAAGAACTACAAAAGAAACAAAGGTGAATCCTCCAAAAGGCATTCAGCTCCCTCTAAGTCAAGGGAAGATAGGCCACCAAAGAGAGCTGAGTATCAAAAGGTTGAATATCAAAAAGCTGACAACCCAAGAAATGAGAGAGCTGATCAAAAAGTTGAAAACCTGTGTTGGAATTGCAGACAACCAGGGCACTTTGCTATTGACTGTCCATATCCTGCAGTCAATAAATACAGGAATGGAGAAGAAAGAAGAGTCTTCAGAGAAAGAAGGCAAGAAAAAAAAGCATCCTTTGTTGGCTGCCGAGAGGCTCAGACACTGACTAAGTCAAAAGAAGCAGCAGACTCAGAGAGTAATGAAGCTGACTACTCAAGTGGTTCTGAAGAAGAAGCCTTAATCTGTCTAATGGCTAAAAAACAAGATCAATCTGACCAAGAAGATGAGGTACACTCTAACTCATCTCATTCAGATTCTAGTGATAGTGATTGTGACACACACACTTCATCACCCACTGATATTTATGATTCATTAGGCAAGATGATGAAAGACTTTGAGCACATTAAATCCCCACACACACTATTAAATGAGAAAAACAGCAAGCTCAAAAGCCAAAACTCACAGCTGACTAAGGAGTTGAGTACTCTAAGTCACATAGCTGATGAGAACAAAGAGCTGAAGGCTGAGAATGCTAAACTAATAGCAGAGATAGCTGCTATAGAAAAGAGAGAAAATGATCTAAAAAATGTGATTGCTTCATTCACAAAGGCATCTAAATCATTGGATGACCTTATCATGAGCCAAAAAGAATGTGGAGACAAGACAGGCATAGGATTCAATTCCTTTGTGCATAGTCAAACTCCAAGAGTGATCTTGGAAAAAGGATCTTCAAGTAATGAAGCATCTCAAAAATCCAAGACATCAAATGTTGTACACACATTCATTCCAAAGCACAATCACAAACAAACTGGCCTTAGATATGAAGGAAAAGGAAAACAACCAGTTGAGTATGCTGAAAGGATAGCTGAGAAGAAATCCAGCAGAGTTCCTCAACAAACTCCAAACAGGAAGTACTTTGTGAAGAAGAAACAGAGCTACCAAAATCCCCAGAAGTTCTATCAAAGGAACACAAATGATGGGAATGGTAGAAACTACCCAAGCCAAGCTGATTGGAACAATATGAAATATCAGCAAAGATCTATGGAATACATGCCAAAATGGCAAAGACCTAGAACTCAGCAAAGATCATTCCAAAGGCAACAGAGCTATCATCAGCACACATATGCACCCAAGCACTACACTCAGAGATATCACAACTACCCAAAGAAGGCAATTGCTAAAACACACACACAGGCATACAGACAAAAGAGACAGCTGTATGAACCTAAAAACCCCAAGCAATTTGCCAAAGTGAATTATGATTATGGCACAAATAGATGGCAACCTCTTAGAGTCAGATCATTTGGCTATAGGTAGGTTGGATCATCTTACATCACTAACCCCTCAGGACCCAGGCAAGTATGGGTACCTAAAAACTGATTTCCTTGATTGCAGGTTCAAGGAACAACTGAGTGCCTAGGAACCTGGTACATGGATAGTGGCTGTTCCAGACACATGATAGGAGACTAGAAAAATCTGTCAAAATTCAAGGATATTAGAGGTGCAAAGGCATATTTGGAGGAAATGAAGCTCCAGGGGAAATAAGAGGCACTGGATACATCAGGAAAAATGGATTAGAAATCACAGATGTTGCATATGTTGAAGGCCTCAACTTCAACTTGTTAAGCATCAGCCAACTCTGTGACAAGGGCTATAATGTTGGATTCAATATGGGGTATGCCAAATCAAAGACATCAATCAAATGAAGTAGTGTTGCAAGGATCCGCATAAAAAGAACATGTATGTGGTAGATTGGTTGACTGCCACACCAAGCACTTGTCTGCTAGCAAAGAGTACAACCGAATCAAGTTGGCTGTGGCACAAGAAGCTGAGTCATCTGAATTACAAGATAATCAACAAGCTTGCAAGGAGTAATCTTGTAGAAGGATTGCCAGAGTCAGTGTACAAGAAAGAAAGTGTTTGTGATGCATGCCAGATGGGAAAGCAGATCAAATCATCATTCAAATAGAAGTCAAGTCCATCTTCAACAAGGATATTGCATCTATTGCATATAGATCTATTTGGTCTAGTTGAGCCAGCTAGCATAAGTGGAAAGAAATACACTCTAGTAGTGGTGGATGATTATTCATGATATACGTGGACGATCTTCATGTGTAAAAAGAAGGAAACTTTGCAGAAGTTACCTCAACTGATGAAAATACTTCAAAATGAGAAGAGTTAAACCATTATAAAGATAAGATATGATAGAGGAACTGAGTTTGTCAATGGAATAATAACTCAGTATTGTGTTGAAAATGGTATTGCTCATCAATTATCTGCAGCAAGGACTCCACAAAGAAATGGAGTAGCGAGAAAGAAGAAAAGAAACTCTCAAAGAAGTCAAAGAACCATGTTAGTCAAAGTTTGGATTACCTAAAAGATTTTGGGCTGAAGCCATCAATACTGCATGCTATACTCAAAATAGATGCATGATAAATAGACAACTGACAAAGACTCCCTATGAAATTTGGACAGGGAGAAAGCCAAATGTTGGGTACTTTAAAATATTTGGATGTAAATGTTTCATCCACAACAATGGGAAGGATAATCTAAAGGCTTTTGATGCTAAACCGATGAATGTATCTTCTTGGGATACTCAAATTGAAAGCAAAGCGTATAAGTCTTGAACAAAAGGACTATGGTCACAGAAGAGTCTATCCATGTGGTTTTTGATGAACCTAATGTAAATGAAGAAGACATTGAAGAACTAGCTGATAAGCTAAATCAACGAACTATGCAGAAGAGTCCCTATGTTGAAGCTGAAGCTGGAGCAATTAATCAAGGTGAAGATGAGATAGCTGAATCTCAAAGACAGCTGAAAAATCTGCAGTTAAGTGATGATGAGAGAGCTGCTCAAGATAACACAACAAAGACGATCAACCCAGCTGACTTACTCCAACCTGATATGAGATGGCTGAGAGACCATCCACCAGAGCTAATCATTGGAGATGTAAGAGATGGTGTAAGAACCAGATCCAGAGCTCAACAAGAAGCAATGTTCACTTGTTTTATTTCCCAAATAAAACCTAAAGATGTGTCCCAAGCATTGGATGACACACATTGGATTCAAGCCATGCAGGAAGAGCTGAATCAGTTTGAGAGAAATAAAGTATGGGAATTGGTGGAAATAATGTTATTGGCACAAAATGGGTTTTCAGAAACAAGATGAATAAAGAAGGTTCTGTGGTAAGAAACAAAGCAAGATTGGTAGCCAAAGGGTATTGCCAAGAGGGAGGAATAGATTTTGATGAAACATTTGCTTCTGTTGCAAGATTAGAAGCAATAAGGATGTTTCTTGCCTATGATGCTCACAAGAACTTCATTGTATATCAAATGGATGTAAAAAGTGCATTCTTGAATGGATTGTTGGAAGAAGAAGTCTATGTTGAACAACCTCCAGGATTTGAGCAGAAGACTCTTGGAGATAAGGTGTACAAGCTCAAGAATGCTCTATATGGATTGAAGGAAAAAAAGTTTTTTTAGTCCTCTAAGTGGACTGACCTGGAGCTTTCGTCCGCACTTACTAATTTGTATGATAATAGTCCTCTAAGTAAATTTTTTTTCAGATATTTGGTCCTGTGACCTCCTATATTCGGTCAAGTTAACCTGCAAAGCTGATGTGGCTTTTTTTTTCTAATAAAACATTTTTTTATTTGCTAAATTGATGACTTGGACACATTTTGGATGGAAACAAATGAACATGTTAGACTCATGTGCTCAACCCAACAAAAGTACCAGCCTTTTTGCAAAATTGAATTTTTATTTTTCATTTTCATACTTCAAAAACCCTAAATATCTCAGCCCAAATATCTGCACCTAAACATCGAATGAAGATCGGTTGAAAAGTTTGGGCAAATCTTTTCGCAACCACAATGAAAATCAGATACCCAGAGGAGTTTGATTCACCCCATCCGAAATATGGTTAGTTTTCGAGAGTCTATTTGTATGTGTGTTTTTCTATTTTTTTTTGCTTCGATTTTCACCCAACCCTGAAATGTTTAGTTTATTTTGTTTTGTCTTTTTAAATGAGAACAAAATGTAGTGAAAAAGTGTATTTTTTTTGCCGAGATTGGTTCAAAAAGTGTGGTGGGGGACCTCAAAGTGGTCCACTTTCTTTGTTTTTAGGGTTTTGTCGTGTATGTGTTATTTTATGTTCTTTTCTGATTTTTTTCTTTGATTTTTGTGCCAGATGAAAAATCCCATTTTGTGACTTTGTGTGTCTATTTTGGGGGGCATGTGCATGATAGGGAGTATTTAGGTGGTGCATCATATAAATTGGATTATGTTGATGTCAATATGCTGTCTATCTGTGCACTTAAGAAATTAGCAGAAAGAGAAATTATTAAGTCCAATGTCAAGTTTTACACCCATGATGGAAATGAATTCAAGCCTATTGAAAGTGACAGTTTTTTGGGTAAAATTTGTAAAGAAGAACTTAATAGATCAAGGGAACTTGTGATATATATTGATTGGGATATTAATGCACATGAGTCGATGGGATAGAATCGGATGATAGTGAAAGTTTTGAAGACAATGATTATAACATGGGAAATTCAAGGGATACAATGATGAGATATGGGGTAACATAGATTTTGGGGGATGGTGAGGGATGGATGAAAGGGGGATGCTAATGTGCTAGAGGGGGATGGTGAGGTAGATGGGCAACAAAAGGGGATGAAATGCAATTTAATTTTGGGGGACATAAACCTTACCAAATTTTCGATTTAGGCCTTTTAAATCTACTGGGGTCTTAAGCCTCTTAACAAATTAGATTATCAAATGGAAGCGATAAATTAATGTAAATGAGCACTTTTAAATCTGCAGAGTTAATGGACCCGGTCGAATTACACTCGGTAGAGTTAATCTCAACAGACATTCAATTTGAGTCATTAATAGGTTTTGAGGATTTGGAAGAATATTGGGAAAGTCAAAATGTAGGGGTAAAAGAAACTAATTCTTCTACTCCTCTCTTCTCCAACTCCCCGGAAATCCACTAAGGAGTGGTAGCAGTCCGCCTTGATCACAACAGGGGCAAATGTAGGGGTAAATGAATCGAGTTGAAGATGATAGTGAAAGTTTTGAAGACAATGATTATAACAATGACAAATTCAAGGGATACAAATGATGATGATATGTTATTTGATTATTGATAACATAGATTTTGATTCATCTACGATCGTTCTTCTCAATCAAACTCCTCGATATAGTGAATTAGATGGTCAAATAGATGAAAATCACTTTGTGGGGATGCTAATGTGCTAGAGAGTGAGGATGACTATCCCGAGCACTCCAAGAAAGGTAAGGATAAATGATGGGGACCATGACAAACAAAAGGATTAGTCCAAGCTTTTGAAGAAGTGTTTCCCAATCTCACCGCTTCTTGATCAGTTCACGTCTGCTCTTCTTTGTTGTACTCACTGTCTCACAAAGTGATTTTGTGTGAGGCATATGCATGCCAATTTCAAACTTTCAAAGCAAGAATTGGGTTTAGAGGTCTGACTATAAAATTGCATTTGGAGAGCAAGGCTACTACATTAATGAATTTGATTCAAGGATGAATGAATTGAGGTTATTGGATGAAAAGGCTTGGGATTGGTTCAATTACAAGCCACCTAGCCAAATGGATTCAAGCGAATGATCACACTTTAAAAGTGTTTACCCTAAATGGAGCGATATGTTACTAAACAATCATTGTGAAACATATAACAAGAACATATTAGAAGCTAGGGATAAACCTATTCTTTCAATGATGGAATGGTTACAAGACTACATGATGAGAAGAATGCAGGAGAATAGGGACAGATCAAGCAAGAAATGGAGACTTAAAGATGTACCCTGCCCTAGAATCAAGAAGATCATTCAGGGGAATATTGAAAAACTTGCAGATTGTATGCCTAGAAAATCAGATGACAAACATTATCAGATCAGTTGCACTGATGGGAGTAAATATAGTGTTGATTTGGACCAAAACACTTGTGGATGTAGGAAGTGGGATTTATCTGGAATCCCATGTAAGCATGCAATTTGTGCTATTTATTGTCAGGGTTGGGATATAAATGATTACACCCACAGCTGCTACTTTGTAGAGACTTATGACAAAGTCTATGAACCAGTGATCATGCCAATGAATGGTAGAAGTGAATGGCCAAAAACAGACTTCATTCCCCCAATACCACCAAACTATGGAAGATCTGCAGGTAGGCCAACCAAAGCCAGAAGGAGGGAACCTGATGAGTTGGTTCCTAAGAAGAAAAAGAGGTGCAGGGGTCCCCCAAAAAATAAAGATCCAAACAAGGCCAAGAGAAATCAACTAACAATTAAATGCTCTAATTGTGGAGTTGAGGGCCACAACAAAAGATACTGCCCTCAGCCAATTCTAGACGCAAATGCCACACAAGGTGAAGGATGCAGTCAAGTCACTCAAGTTGATGTCTCACAAAGGCCAGCCAAATTACAGGTATATGATTGTTCTTGCACTTTTAAATTTATAAAGGTTGTCATTTGATCATGTCTTGTATTATCATTGAAGGTGAGGAGGCAGACTCCCAGTAATGATGCCAAAAAAATTCAGAGCCAGAATGAGAGAGGAAATGCAGGGAAAGAGAAGGTCTGTCTTGTATATGATTGTCCTTGCACTTTTCCATATAAGCATCTTATACACTTTAGTTTATTAAAGCTTTGCTATTATTATGTTTGACAGGGAAAAAAATCCATTACTTCCAAGACAACATTTAAGCCTCCAAGACTCCAAACTAAAAATGCACCCTCAATGTATGACCAGCTCATGGAGCAACAAGGCAAAGATGTTGCTTTCAATAAGAAACCAAAAAGTTTGTGAGCCTTTCAAGCATAGGAGCTTCTGGGAAATGTCTAGACAAGAGAAAGAAGCCTATGTTATTTTTTGAAGATGAATGTTCTTTGAATGTTAGTTTTGGGAAATGTCTCCAAACTAAAAATGCACCCTCATAGTACATTTTGTTATTTTTGTGGATCAAATTGTGGATAATAGGGTGGATCAGTCAGTGATACTATCATTTTGTATGAATGTTACCTTGAACAATGGTTGTTTTTGAGCAACTGGTATGAAGTATATTTTGTTATTTTTTGTGGATCAGTCTTTCTTTGAATGTTAAATTAAATGGTGTGGTTTTTGTTCAACAATAAACTTAATCATAAAACATGTGATTTCATTAAATTTAACACTAGAAATTTTATTAAAATGGAACCAAACATACAAACTGATAACACTAAAAAACATTACTGACTTCATCATCCTATCCAAGACATTAAACATTAAAAAACATACAAACTGATAACACTAAACACATCCTACCCAAGACATAAACTTGGGAACATTACACAACAAAATAACTTCCTAGGCTGCACCAAATACCACATAAATTGACCTCCATCACTTCATCATCCAAATAATTAAGAACACCAACCATGACACCAAAAACATCCATTTCAATCGTTGCTTCTCTTTGCCAAGTTTCTTCACCTCATTATCAAGAACATCCACTTTGCCTCGTAATCCCAATATGATGTTTAGAGCCCGGTTGGTAATAGGCGGATCTTGCCAATAAAAAAATCCGCACCTACCTCTCTGCACCAAATACCAGGTAAATCAATTGTTGAAGAAAAAAAATCGATTTTTGACAGCAAAAAATCAGATTTTCGACATAAATTTACCTTCTAATCTACACAGCCGTGAAATCTTCTCCCGGGATTGTCATTGGTCCATGAAGTTCGAAGTTGTGCTCTTTTTCCACAGTGACAAAACACAAATCCAGGTGAAGATGAAGCTGTCAACATTTTTGTTCTAGGAAGGATATTTGCAGCAGTCTTGTTTCTGGGAGTATTTGAGAGCAAGAAAGGATATTAAAGAAGAGTGAGAAAAGCAAGTCATCCATTTTCCCTCCATTTTGGTACCAAAACCTACTTTCCCTCCAAAATCATCCAAATATATGTCCAAATCATCAATTTAGCAAATAAAAAAAATGTTTTATTTGAAAAAAAAGCCACATCAGCTTTGCAGGTTAACTTGACCGGATATAGGAGGTTACAGGACCAAATATCTGAAAAACTTTTAGCTAGAGGACTATTATCATACAAATTAGTAAGTGAGAACTAAAGCTCCAGGTCAGTCCACTTATAGGACTACAAAAACTTTTTTGCCATGGATTGAAACAGGCACCTAGAGCATGGTATGATACATTATAACAATTTCTAATAGATAATGGATTTACAAAAGGCAAAGTAGATAGAACACTCTTCATAATTCAAGATGGGAAGAGTATACTGCTTGTTCAAATATATGTGGATGACATCATTTTTGGATCCACAAATAAAGAGTTGTGTGACAAATTCTCAAACCTCATGCAAGGAAAATTTGAAATGAGCATGATGGGAGAGCTGACATTCTTTCTAGGACTTCAAGTAAAACAACTGAAGGATGGAACCTTCATAAGTCAGACAAAAGTATACCACAGATCTAATGAAGAAATTTGGTATGGAAGAGAAGTCTTCTGTGAAAATACCAATGAATACATCAGTCAAAATGGACATGGATGCAGATGGCAAGCCTGTGGATCAAACCAGATACAGAGCACTTATTGGATCACTGCTCTATTTAACAAAAAGTAGGCCAGACATCACCTTTGCTGTAGGTGTATGTACACGATTTCAATCTGCTCCAAAAGAAAGCCACATGACTGCAGCTAAGAGAATCTTAAGATACTTGAAAGGAAGCCAAGAAGTTGGCTTATGGTATCCAAAGGAAGGTGGATTCAAGCTAATTGGTTATTCATAATCTGACTATGCTGGATGTAGAGTTGACATGAAAAGTACTTCAGGTACATGACAAATGCTTGGAAATAGATTAATTTCATGGTTTAGCAAGAAGCAAAATTCAATCGCTGAAGCAGAGTACATAGTTGCGGGCAGCTGTTGTGCCCAAGTCTTATGGATGAGACAGCAACTGAGAGATTATGAAGTTGAAGAAAAAGAAATTCCAATTATGTGTGATAACACAAGTGCTATTGCAATCACTCAAAATCCTGTGTTGCATTCTAGAACAAAGCACATTGATGTCAAATATCATTTCATAAGAGACCATGTTGAAAAGAAGGACATCACTTTGGAATACATCTCAACTGATAAACAGTTGGCTGACACATTCACAAAGCCATTATGTGAATCAAGATTTGAAGAACTCAAGCATGAGTTAGGGTTAATTGAGCTGAGTTGACACTCAGAAGACTCAAGGAAAAGGGTTAGAACGTGAAAAGATTAAATTAGAGCAGAGGGTGTGAATCAGCTAAGTGAATCAGCCATATCGGTAAGTCAGTTGTATCGAGTTAACTGACAGCTGAGTCACTATGTAAATAGAGAGAAGAAGAGTTGAATCAGCTAAGAAGTAAGCTGAGTCATTTATGAGCTAAGTGACAAAAACGCAGTTGTTTTTAATAAGCGGGAATGTTTTAAGGATGACATCAGCGCAATAATGACGGGAACAGTCAAAAGTTGCACGACAAAGCATATAATTGGATATAAATACTGCCGCATTAAATGCGAGAAATTAAATGCTAATCGGCGTGCTAAATCTGAGCCGTTGATCTCGATCAAATTTCAAAAACCGTATGCATGTCCTTTCATAACCCATACATATACCATTTATTCAGTTTTCTCTCTCACACTACTCTGAAACCGTTCATCTCTCCAGAGCAAAGAAGGCATTTTTCTCTCAAATCCTATCAAATCTTCAAAGCAAACTCATCAAGTTCGTTCGGTAAAAATCACTGAAATGACATCAACCTATGATTTCACAAAGCTAGGGAAACAAATCCACACTGATTCTACCGTGGATTTCGAAGGAATGGTCAAACAGGGTTCCGATGAAACCCTTGTGAAGAAGATAGCTGACAAAAATCGAGAAGTCTGGACTGAAACCTTTTCTCACAATGGAGTTTCAGATGACTTATGTTGAAGAAGTCGCCCAATTCTACGTGAACGCTGAAGTTTATGATGAAGGCATCAAGTCATCTATTCACGGCAAGGAGTTTACCATCACTGCTGAAGATCTAGCGGAGCACTGTTTGTTGCGGTTGGAAGGTGTATCTGAGATATTTGAAGCTGATGTCAACTTGGCTGCTGCATGGAAGGAAGTGGCCAAACCTGAATGTGCTGCGAAGGTTGTCTACACTGCTGATAAGAAGCTACTGAAGGACTATTACCATAAGCTGATGGACATCGTCGCAAAATGTGTAGATATGAATTTTGGAAGCTTCAACCAGCTATCCAAAACCAAGCTGATCATCATGGCTGCGATCATAGAGGAGAAGAAAGCTAACTGGGCAGAACTCGTCTACAGCAGACTCTGCCAGAATGTTGGAAATACGTCCTTCAAGGACGATAGGTCGTTCAGAGGATCCTCGGGATATGGCCTTGTAATCGGCCGGTTGATGGAGGTGAAAGGTGTTCCACTCTGACATGGAAAGGCGTTCCATGTCAATAAAAAGATGTTTCGAGCCAACTTGTTAGGAGCCCAGAAGAGAACATACGCCAAGAGGGCGGATACAAGTGAGGGGGAATCAGCTGACCCAGAAGAAACAACTGCCTCCTCCCCTCCAAAGAAGAGAGCTGCTCCCGCAGCTGCAAAGAAGAAGGTTGCCCATGCGGCAAAGAAAACAACTGCACCTGCCCCTGCAGCCGTGTCTCCTGCCCCTGCAGCCGCAGCGGAGAAGGAACCTCAAATACCTTCTCCAGTTGTCAAGAAAAAGAGGACTGACAAGCCAAGAAAGCCAGCTCCTCAGAAAAAGAAAGCAGCACCGGCCCCCGCCGCCCAGGACTCTGAGGAAACCATATCCGAACCAGAAATTCCTCTGGTAAGGACCAAAAGAAGAAGACTCTACAAGCGTTCAGAGCTTGAGAAAACAACTGAGTCTACCACTCAGCTGGAACAGATCGCTGAGACAGCTGGAGAAGTAGAGTCTCCAGAAATCATTGATGAAACAACCAAGTCTGCTGAGGCCGATCAACATAGGCAAGTCAAAGACTCAGCTGTGGACAGGACAACTGAGGAACAAGAAACAGCTGAGACACCTAAATCTCCTGTCGACAGGGCTGTGTCTCCGCCCACGACAGATGCTACTGAGGGTATTGAGCAACAAAGTCTGCTACCCTCCATTCCTGAGAAAGAAGTACAGCAGGAAGATGATGATGATGATGTGATCATGCTATCTCCACCATATCCAAAAATCCAAAATCGTCTGCGCGAATGGAGGAAGTGGAAGCTAAGTCTCTCAAGGGAACAGTTCCAAAGACCTGAATTTATTGAAGAAGAAGAAGAACTGATGAGTTTCCTTGGGTTGACCACAGTGGTCCAGGCACTCGATGAAGAGAACTGCCTGGATATCTTGAATATCTTCAAAGATAAGGAGAAGGAAAGGTTGACAGAAGAGGCTGAAGCTCGTGAGAAGGCCAACACCTGTCCTTTCACTGGAACCACTGATCACACTCATCCCCTCTTCGATGCTCTCTCAAGAAGTGATGAGGATCTGGACCCTGCTGCTGCGACAGAAGAGCTAGAAACGCAGCAAGCCGTGCAGGAATCCAGGATCCTACATGAGCAACATCAGATGGAAGGACCAGGAGAGTCTTCCAAATCCAAGCTGGAGATTGACCCTTTGGGAGTGGTGCAGCAGATTGCCACTATCATTGCTGCAACCACTTCCCCAGCTCACTCTGAAGAAGGTTCTAAGGAACTCAGGCGATGAAACCGGGAACTTGGGGACCCAAGTCGAGCCAACCCCTATTGAAGGTGTCTTACCACCGCCCAACGGGGCCGAACACTCACAGGAAATAGCCGGGAGTTTGGAGAAGAGTGACCCCAACCCAAGTCACTCTGCTGGTGTGCCAGCTGAGGGGGAAACTCCCTCCGCTGCAGCTAGGTCGGAGGATGCTGCAGATGACTCCACAAAGAATCTAGGAGACGAAGTGGAGATGGAACAACAAACAGAAACACAACAGGTTGTCACTGACGAAGCTCGGACAGTTGAGACTATCTCACTGAACTGCCAACTGCTCTGCAGGCTGAGGACGCTGCTGATGCAGTCGAGGCACAGGAAGGATCTGCCCTGGGAGTTAACACTCTGGGCACTGAAAGTGCAATCCACGGAGTTGAGACTCCGGTGGATGCCACCGTAGAAGACCCTAAGACAGCTGAGTCTGTCAAAGGGAATGTCCAAGGCCTTGCTGCAGTTGAGATTATAGGAGGTACTGAAGGCCTACGGGAGGTTGAGACTTCCCGAGGTAAAGAGACAGAAACGCAGAACATTCCTCCTATTATCATTGATGCATCTGAGAAGGAAATAAGTGCACTTCATGATTCCCAAGACAATCCTGACATAACTTTTCTCGGATCTGAAGATGAAGATGAAGCTGAGTCATCCCCTGTTGCAAATCCAAAAGACTCAGCTGAGGATGTTCTTCCAAGCACGAGTAAGTCAGACCTTAAGGCTACTCGTCAAACATTCACTTTTGATGATGAGCCACCCCTTCAAGTCTCATCATCTTCCGATGACTCCACTGATACGACCGATGACCAGACACCTCAAAAGGAAAAACCAGAGATCGACGAGATCGACGGTTGACGCTGAGGCTCGGCCAGTGGGTCCATACTGCAACGACCCCACCAATCACGATCCAACTACGCAGGCTCCCAACACTGCAGCAGAATCGACTCCACCGGGCACATCACGGCCACGAGTCACCGTTGAACATATTCCATATGTCCGTGATGATGCATTTGAAGCAACTTTCCCTTTCTCACTAGAGTTGCCTGATCTGGATGAAGAATCAGCTAGAGAGCAGAGACGCTTCCACAAACCTGATCCAGTCATTCCCACAGATACCATCGTTCCAGCAAATTTTGATTTTAATGCTGCTTGGCCACCAGCTAAGACGAAGGTAACAACTGAGGTTCGAGAAGTCGTCAAGGCAATTTTTGCAGAAATAGAGAAGACGGAAAGGCACCAGGCCTCATTGGACATGCGGCTGGATAATAGAGATGCAAACCTTACAGCCGATCTGCGTGGAATAGTGGTCAGAATCCGGGAATGGTGGCAACAGCAGCAAATAATGCGTATTGAACAAGTCAGATACTTCAAAGCATTGTACAATACACTGTTGATCTGGAGCGCTGATAATACTGATATGAAGGGGAAGATGCAAGAAAACATTGATAGAATGCATGACTCCCACAATACTGAAATGCAACTGCTGCGTGAATTTCACAAGAAAGAGCTTTTGCGCGTCGAGGAGACTATGGAAATAAATTCAGCCTTCTCATGGCTGAAATGAAGCTGGTGGCAGCTGAATCCAAAGCCACACGCTCAGAATTCCGTGCAGCAGACTCGAAGCAAAACTCAGCTATCAGTCGCCTGGACTTCATGCTGGCTGGTCTATTCCCAGGGGTTCCTCTCTCCTTTGATGATGCCAAAAAGGGGGAAGAGGAATACCTAAAGACGTTGAAAGAATTGGCAGTTGAGAAGAAGGACGCAACTTTTGAGAAGCAGAAGAAAACAGCTGAAAAGCAGAAGAAAGATAAGGGAAAAGTAGTTGAGGGGGAAGGTTCAAAGGATATGACCTTAATGGTTGCTAGAATCCCTCAACAAGGACTTGTCACAGCTGACATCATCAGCAAACTTCCAGTGACTCTGCCACTCCAACACTCTGTTGTGCCTATGTCTGAGAAAAGAAAAATCGTAGAAGCAGAGATGAAGGAGGTCAAAAGAAAAATGGATGCCCGTGCGATGGACATATTGAAACATTACGGATGCATTCCGACAGGAAGAGACACTAATGCCATTTCAGACGTCGGAAGCGAGCCGAGATCAATTGATGAATTCAAAACGCTCGAATCCGAGGGATACTTCGAGAACATGTCCATAGCCTAAGCCTGGGACTTGTATTGGGAAAAAGGCCTTAAGCTGTGCGAAGAAGCTGACATGCAGCAGACTACTGGCAGTCATTCTGCTGGTCACTCAGCTGGGAAGAAGAAGGCCCTAGTACAATACACGCCCATAAGAAGAGGAAGAAGCAGTGGAGGAAGACGTTTCAGACCTAGACCTCTACCCAAAAACATCGAATATATAGATCCAGGTAAGAAAGGAGGGATCTATTGGGCTGGATATGACATAGTAGCCAACATGGAAGTGGCCAGGAAGAATGCTGAATATGTAAAGAGGATTGAAGAAGAAAATATGAGACAAGATGGGCTGTGGGAAGAGAGTCAGAGAAGACAAGAAAGGAAGAGAAAAGACGAAGCTGCCAGAAGAGCCTACGAGAAAAAGAAAGTAGCTGAAGATGACAAAAAGAGAAAGAGAGCAGAGGACGAAAGAGCTGAAGAAGAAAGAAGGAGGCGGCGAAGGCGATGAAGTGTTGATGTCAACCTCTTCATGTATTTTACTGTTGTAAATACATATGTATGTAAGTCTTTTGTACATTGTATAAGAATTCTGTAATTTCTATATTCTTGCATAGATATAGAATGCCATTCTGCTCTGATACACTTTGTAAACAGCTGTGTAAATGACAAGAATGTTATGATCAATAAAAAGATCGATTCTACGCATACATTTTCTCTTTCTACATTGTCTATATGTATCTTTGCTATTTACATTTTGTATGTATATTTTATGTTTTGGCATCATCAAAAAGGGGGAAAATGTTGGGAATTTTTTTTTTAGATTTTGATGAATGCCATGTAAAACTTAGACTAGAAAGTTGGCACCCCATTTTCCTTGTAATTTACATTGTAATAGATAGGGTTGTATGAGCTGAGTTAAGTCAGCTATGCTTGGATACACAAGAAGTCAACTGGAGACTAGAATGAACACTCCGCTGCGAGGCAGCTGAGTGTGGCTAGGAAGAGAAGTCAAGAACTCGATCAAGGAGTATCACCGATACAATCAGAAGTGTCGATCAAGTCAACTTAAGATAGCTAAGTCTCAAGTTGAAGTGACATGATGAGTCATCCAATGATTGGGAGCCGACTCAAGTCACCTGGGAAGTTAAGGAACTATGATCAAGTCAAGACAATCGAAAAGAATCCGTTGCACATAAGTCAAGAAGGTTACTTAAATAATTAATACTTCCATGCTGCAATATCTTAAAGTGCTCAGTCCCAGAAGCGTGCAAAAGGAATAGACCAATGGGAAGCACTGCACCTGTGTCAGACTTTGAACATCTGAAGGTTCATTTAATACGAGAAAATGTCAATATCAAGGACTGCAACAAGACAAGCCAACGACCACTAGTGTCTTTTGAAAATCAGCCTATCTCTTCAACGGGCAGATTTTTGAAATTTCACTATAAAAGGCTGAGGAATCACTTTGAGAGAAGGTTACCTGAACCACGAACATTCAAGCTATTATTTGAACTATAACCTGCAAAATACTCTCAAGTTATTCAAGCAAATCCTCAATCCTAAATTTCAAAGGAAATCGATCCAACACCAAGCTGTGAAGGAAAGACAACTTCAAACTGTTGAAGAGGAAACTTTTGAAGAAACAAAAGGGGTGTACATTCCAAGGAGGGTTGTAGAAAGGTTCAAGGTCGAACCACTCTTAAGTTATTGGAGGGCTTCGTGATCAAATCCAAGAAGCTTGAGCAAGTGAGTTGTAGTAGCAAGGCAGCTGCCCGGTGAAGAAGCTGAATCGTAAGAGAAGCCAGCTGTGTGACCAAGGCATCTCCGGCATCGAGTCCCAAAGGATCAAGTCACCGTGTGATCAAGACTTGTATCTGGACTGATAACCACTTTGTACTCTGATTAATACTTAGTGGATTCCTCCAGGAGTTGGAGAAGAGAGAAGTAGAAGAATTACCCCATCTTCGAACCTCTATAAATTTATTGTGTCAATTACATTTCAGCATTTAATTTCTGCATATCATTTTATATCTGCTGATAATTTGCTGCCCAACTGATAATTAACAAAGTGCTAAAACCAAGTGTTAAAACAAACCTAAACCGAATTCTAGGGTGTTAAGTCTTACGCTGAAAATCTCATCACAGCCAATTTAAGTATAAGACTAAACAGTTGAGTTATTCTATCAACAGCTCAGTCAAGTCTGTTGAGTGGCTAACTCTGCTGGTTAACTAACTTAGCTGTCCATCAAGGACATAGTAGTGAGTTTAACTCTGAATTATTTTAAAAGGATTAAAATCGAAAAAATTGGTAAGGTTTATTCAACCCCCTCCCCCCTTCTAAACCTTACGCATACACCCCTTGGGACCTACAGATAGACCAGTCATGGTTGAAAAACCACGGACTAAATGGACAAATAAAGATCGAAAGAGATATAACCTGGATAATGTGGCCAGGATATACTCTACATGACATTGGACAAAGCCATGTTCAACAAAGTCAAATCTTGCAAATCAGCCAAAGAAATTTGGGATAAGCTGACCTTAATTTGTGAAGGATCAGAACAAATTAAGGAGAACAAATTAACCGTTGCTGTTCAAAAATTTGAAAATTTGAAAATGTTTGCAGGTGAAACTCTGGATCAGCTGAATGCCAGATTTATAGAGATAACAAATGAGCTTTCAGCCCTTGGGAAAGAATATACACAGAAGGAGATGTGTATGAAGATTTTAAGATCCCTCCCAGCTAAATCGGAAATGAAGGTCATGGCCCTGAGACATTCAATGGACCTCTCAAAAACATCTAATCATGAGCTATACTCAGACCTCAAAGCCTATGAGTTTGAGATGAGAAGGAAAGAGCAGGAGGAAACAACTGCACCCAAGACAGCTGTATTGTTGGCCAGTGATGGGAAAAGTGCTGAGCCAAAGGAAACCATTGACCAGGAGGAGATTGCCTTTATGGTTAAAAGATTCTTCAAATTCTTTAATAATAACTATAAAAGAAACAAGGGTGAAAATTCCAGAAGACATTCAACACCCTCCAAAACAAGGGAGGACAGGCCACCTAAGAGAGCTGAAAATCAAAGAGTTGATTATCAGAGAGATGATAATCAAAGGAACGACAGAGCTGATCAGAGAGCTGAGAACCTGTATTGGAATTGCAGACAACCAGGACAATTTGATGTTGACTGTTCATACCCACCAGTCAACAAGTATAGAAATGAAGAAGAAAGAAGTGTCTTCAGGGAAAGAAGACAGGAAAAAAGAAAGTCATGTTGGCTACTGAGATTGCTGAGCCAACGAAGTGCAAAGAAGCAGCAGACTCAGGGAGTAGTGAAGCTAACTGCTCAAGTGACACAGAGAAAGAGGCTTTGATCTGCCTTATGGCCAAAGAACAAGACCAACAAGATCAAGAAGATGAGACACATTCTAACTCATCTCATTCCGATTCAGGTGATAGTGACTGTGACACACACACTTCATCACCCACGGATCCTTATGATTTATTAGGCAAAATGATGAAACATTTTGAGCACATTAAAACCTCTCACACAATCTTAAATGAGGAAAACATCCAACTTAAAAGCCAAAACTCACAGCTGATAAAGAAGCTGAGTACTCTGAGTCACATAGCTGATGAGAACACTAAGTTGAAGGCTGAAAATGCCAAATCATAGCAGAGTTAGCTGCTACAGAAAAGATAGAAAAAGCTCATAAAAATGTGATTGCCTCATTTACAAAAGCATCCAAATTATTGGATGAACTTATTATGAGCCAAAAAGAATGTGGAGATAAGACAAGCATATAATTTAATTCCTTTGTGCATAGTCAAACTCCAAGAGTGATTTTGGAAAAAGGATCTTCAAGTAATGAAGCATCCCAAAAACCCAAAACACCATATGTTGCAAACACATCCATCCCAGAGCACAATTAAAAGCATACTGGCCTTGGTCATAAGGGTAAAGGAAAGAAGCCAGTTGAATATGCTGATAAGGCAGCTGAGAAGAAATTCAGACGGGCCCATCAGCAGACTCCGAACATAAAATGCTCTGTGAAAAGCAAACAGAGCTACCAGAAACCCCAAAAATTTCATTAGAAAAATACATATGATGGGAATGGTAGAAACTATGCAGACCAAGCTGATTGGAATATGTGAAACATTAGCAACAACCTATGGGATACAAACCTAAATGGCAAAGACCTCAACCTCAGCAAAGGTCATTCCCAAGGCAAAAGAGCTATTATCAGCACACATATGCACCCAAGCACTATGATTCCAAGAAAGCAATTGCTAAAACACACACATAGGCATACAAACAAAAGAGACGGATGTATGATCCTAAAATCCCCAAGCAATTTGCAAATGTGCATTATGATTATGGTACTAATAGATGGAAACCTCTTATAGTCGGGTCATCTAGCTATAGGTTGGTTGAAATATCTTATAGCACTAACCCCCAGGACCCAAACAAGTATGGGTACCTAAAAACCGATTTCCTTGATTTCAGGTTCTAAGAACATCTGAGTGCCAAGGAACCTGGTACATGGATAGTGGTTGTTCCAGATATATGATAGGAAATAAGAGAAATCTGTCAAGATTCAAGGAGATTAAAGGTGCTAAAGTTATATTTGTAGGTAATGAAGCTCGAGGGGAGATCAAAGGCACATGATCCATCATGAAAAACAGATTGGAGATCACATATGTTGCTTATGTTGAAGGCCTCAACTTCAACCTATTAAGCATCGCCCAACTCTGTGACAACGGCTACAATGTAGGATTCAACATGGGGATATGCCAGATCAAGGATGCTGAGTCCAATGATATAATGCTGCAAGGTACAAAGGAAAATAATATGTATGTGGCAGATTGGTCTACTGCTACACCCAACACATGTCTGCTAGCAAGGAGTACAACCGAATCAAGTTGGCTATGGCATAAGAAGTTGAGTCATCTGAAATTCAAGACAATCAACAAGCTTGCAAGGAGTCATCTTGGGGAATAATTTCCAGACTCAGTGTTGGGAAGTTTATTTTGTAGATTTTGATGAATGCCATGTAAAACTTAAACTAGAAAGTTGGCACCCCATTTTCCTTGTAATTTGTATTGTAATAGATAGGGCTGGAAAAGCTGAGTCAAGTCAGCTATGCCTAGAAATACAAGAAGTCAACTGAAGATTGAAGTGAAGACCCCGCTGCAAGATAGCTCTGTATGGCACGGAAGAAAAGTCAAGAACTCGACTGAAGGTGTATCAACTGTGAAATAGTTGTATGAAGAGTCAGTCAAGTCAACTCAAGAAGCCAAAGTCTCAAGTTGAAGGGACAGATGAGTCATCCAAAGATTGGAAGCTAACTCAAGTCACATGGGGAATAAAAGACTGCAGTCAAGTCAAGACAACTAAACGAGATCCGTTGATGAAAGTTAAGAATGTTACTCAGAATGGTAACATGTTAAAGTTGTCAGAGATAAAGTGTTAGTTCCAGTTGTGTGCAAAAGGAACAAACCAATGGGAAGCACTGCACCAAGTGTCAGAAACGCTGCAATGCTGCAAGACATTAAATACGAGGAAATGTCAACATCAAAGACTGGAACAAGACAAGCCAACGAACACAAATGACTTTTGTTATAAGCCTATCTCTTCAACGGGCAGATTTTTGAAAGTTCACTATAAAAGGCCGAGGAAACTCATTAAGAAAATGTTACCTGAACCACGAACAAGCAAGCTATATTCAAACTGTAACCTGCAAAATATTCTCAAGATATTCAAGCAAAATCCTCAAGCCTGAAACTCGAAGGAAATCAATCCAACACAAAGCTGTGAAGGAAAGACAACTTCAAACTATTGAAGAGGAAACTTTTGAAGAATCAAAAGGGGTCTACTTTCAAAGGAAGATTGTAGGAAGGTTTAAGGTCGAACCAGTCTCAAGTTATTGGAGGGCTTCGTGATCAAATCCTAGAAGCTTGAGAAAGTGAGCTGAAGTAGCAAGGCAATTGTCTTGTGAAGAAGTTGAGTCGGAAGAGAAGCCAGCTGTGTGACCAAGGCATCTCTAGACTGAGTCTAAGGAGCAAGTCAGCTGTGTGATCAAGACTTGGCACTAGACTGATAACCACTTTGTGAACTGATCATTACTTAGTGGATTCATCCAGAAGTTGGAGAAGAGAGGATTAGAAGAATTACCCCATCTTCGAATCTCTATAAAATTATTTGTGTCATTTATATTTCAGCACTTTTATTTTTGCATACTTATTTATATTTGCTGATAATTTTTTATCCAACTGATTAATAACCAAGTGCTAAAATCAAGTGTTAAAACAAGTCTAAAACAAATCAAAGGGTGTTAAGTATTCCGCTGATAAAATCAACACAGTCTAGTTAAGGTTTAGGTTAAACAACTGAGTTATTCAATCAACAACTCTATCGAGTCTGTTGAGTGGCTAACTCTGCTGAATAACTAACTTAGCTGTCCCTCAAGGACTTGGCTGTGTGAGTGTTAACTCTGTAAAATTTTAAAAGGACTAAAATCAAAAAGTTGTTAAGGTTTATTCAACCCCTCCCTTTTGAACCTTACTCACACCCCTGTTGTGGAGAGGACAGCTGAGGACAAAGAAGCAGCTGAGACAACTGAATCTCAAGGTGAAAAAGTTGTCTCGCCGCCTGCAACTGATGTTGCTGAAGGTGAAGAGCAGCAGAGCATGCTACCTTCCATTCCAGAAAAGGAAGGACAAGAAGAAGAGGATGAGGATGATGAGTTATCATAGTTTCTCGTGTACATCCAGACATTAAGCACCGCCTACGGGAATGGAGGGCATGGAAGCTAAGTCACTCAAGGGTGCAATTTGAACGCCCTGAGTTTATCGAAGAAAAAGAGGAATTGATGCAATTTCTTGAAGTTGACACTGTGCTTCAGGCTATGGATGAGGATAATTGCCTGAATATTCTACTCATCTACAAGGAGAAAGAAAAAGCTAAAGCAGCTGAGGAAGCATAAGCTCTCAAGAAAGCCAGTATATGTCCTCTTACTGGAACTCTGGAACACACTCACCTTCATATAGATGTGTTCTCGGAAAGTGATGAAGAAATGGATCCCGTTCTCGCAATGTTAAAAAGTCGACATGCAAAGAAGCTCTAAGGGAATCCAGGATGATGCATGAAGCAACACATGTTTGAAGGACCATGAGAGTCCTCACAATCTCTCCTGCAGATAGACCCATTGGGAGTAGTGCAGCAGATTGCCACAGTTATTGCTGCAACTACATCCCCTGTGCACTCCGAAGAAGGGTCCAAGGGAATTGGCGATGAAACTGGTAATTTGGGCACCCAAGTTGAGTCAACCCCTGCTGAAGGTGTTTCACCACCTGTCCCAACGACTGAGCACTTAATGGAAGCAGCCGCGAGTCTGGAGAAGAGTGACCCCAACATCAGTCACTCAGCTGGCGTGCCAGCTGAGAGGGAAACTCACTCCACTGCAGCAGGGTCAGAGGATGCTACAGTTGACTCTTTATTGAAGAAAGGAGGCGAAGTGGAAACCGAGAAAGAACAACAGCAGGTTGACATTGACGAAGCTCGGATAGTTGAGTCTGTCCCAGCTGAAGTGTCAGCTGCTTTGAAGGCTAAGAACACTGCTATTGCAGTCGAGGCACATGATGGAAATGCCCTGAGAGTTAACACTTTGGGCACTGAAAGCGCAATCCAAGGAGTTGAGACTCCTATGGATGCCACTGCTAAAGACTCTAAGACAAACAAGCGATCACAAAGGGAATGTAGAAGGCCTCATCCCTTGAGACCGCCGGAGGTGTTGAAGGCCCAAGGGAGGTTGAGACTTCCCGGGTAAAGCTCAAGAAGTTCGAACATCCCTCCCGTTAACATTGTTGAATCGAGAAGGAGATTAGTGCACTTCATGACTCCCGGACAACCCCGACATATCATTTAAAGGGTCCAAGACGAAGCCGAGTCCACACTGTGCACATCAAAAGGACCCACCGAGGATGTTCTCCCATAGACGAGTCAATCGAGTTTCAAAGCTGCTCGTCAAACATTTAACTTTGATGATGAACCAAGCCCCCAGGTTTCATCATCATCCGATGACGCTGATGATGTAGCCGAGGACCTGGTACTTCACTTAGCAAAATATACGAGGCTGGAGAAGCTGTTAAGACAGCTGAGACTCAGTCAGCTGGCCAACCCACTCAAAATGGCCAAGTTGTATCCGAGTCATCTGCGCAGGCTCCCACAGCTGCAGCAGTACCGACTCCACCAGGATCATCACAGGCACAGATCGAAATCTCAATCCTTTATGTGCGAGATGACGCTTTTGAGCAATTATTTCCCATTTCGATTGAGCTTCCAGAGCTAGAAGAAGAGACAACTAAAGAGCAGTGACGTTTCATCATCCGAGAAGATCCTGTAATCCCTATAGACTCCATTGTGCCAGCAAATTTTGACTTCGATGCAGAATCACCAGCAGTTGAATCAAGTGTGACAGCTGAGATCCGTGAAGTCTTCAAGATGATCTGTGCAGAGATTGAGAAGATCGAACGGCACCAGGCCTCATTAGATCTACGTCTGGACAATAGAGATGCCACCCTCACAGCAGATTTAAGAGGGATAGTGGTAAGGATCAGGGAGTGGTGTCAGCAACAGAATGTAATGCGATATGAGCAAGTTTGCTATTTTAAGGCATTGTACAATAAAATTCTTGTTTGGAGTGCTGACAATGCTGATATGAAGCAGATGATGCAGGCCTATATGGAGAGAATGCATGCCTCCCACATAACTGAAATGGAGTTACTGTGTGAATTCCATCGAAAAGAAATTCAGCGTCTTGAGGAGAACATGAATACGAAGTTCAGCCTTCTCATGGCTGAAATGAAACTGGTGGCAACTGAATCAAAAGCCACTTGCTCGCACTGAAAAGACATGCAACAAAGAGACCAAGCGAGAACTCGCCTCACTGACTCGACTTCATGCTCGCAGGCATGTTCCCTAGGGTTCCGCTATCCTTTGATGATGCCAAAAAGGGGGAAGAGGAGTACCTAGGGAATTTGAAAGAAGAAGTAGCAGCTGAGAAGAAAAAGGGAAAAGCAGTTGAGGGGGAAAAGTCAAAGGATTTGACACTAATGATTGCTGAAACCCCTCAGCAAGGTCATGTCACAGCATCCATCATGAAAAAACTTCCAGTAACTCTGCCGATTGAACACTCTGATGTGCCCATGTCAGAGAAAAGGAAATTGTGGAAGCATGGATGAAAGAGATTTAAAAAAAGATGGATGCTCGTGTTCAAGAAGTGTCGAGAAATTACGGCGACATTCCGGCAGGGAAGGATCTAGATGCCATTCCAGATGACGGAGACGAGCCAATGCCAGTTGGAGAATTTAAGACCCTCGAATCCGAAGGTTATTTCAAGAACATGTCTATAACCCAAGCCTGGGATCTGTACTGGAGAAGGGTCTTAAGTTGTGCGAAGAAGCTGATAGGCAGCAGACTACCAGCAGCCATTCAACTGGTAAGCTAAAGACTCATGTACAATATACACCAAGAGGAGGAGGAAGAAGTGGTGGAGGAAGAGGTTTTCAACCTAGAACTCTACCCAAGAATATCGAATATGTAGATCCGGGTAAGAAGGGAAGGATCTACTGGGCTGGATACGATGAAGTAGCAAATCTGGAAGTGGCTAGGAAGAATGCTGATTATGTGAGAAGATAGAAGAGGAAGTGCCAAAACTCATAGCTGACAAAAGAGTTGAGTACTCTGAGTCACATAGGTGATGAGAAGACTAAGTTGAAGGCTGAAAATGCCAAATCATAGCAGAGTTAGCTGCTACAGAAAAGATAGAAAAAGATCTTTAAAATGTGATTGCCTCATTTACAAAAGCATCCAAATCACTGGATGAACTTATTATGAGCCAAAAAGAATGTGGAGATAAGACAGGCATAGAATTTAATTCCTTTGTGCATAGTCAAACTCCAAGACTGATTTTGAAAAAAAGGATCTTCAGGTAATGAAGCATCCCAAAAACCCAAAACACCAGATGTTGCACACACATCCATCCCAAAGCACAATCAAAAGCATATTGGCCTTGGTCACAAGGGTAAAGGAAAGAAGCCAGATATGCCGAAAAGCAAAAAGAAATTCCCATCAAAAGCTCCAAACATAAAATACTATGTGAAAAGCAAACAAAGCTACCAGAAACCCCAGAAATTTCATCAGAAAAATACATATGATGGGAATGGTAGAAACTATCCAGACCAAGCTGATTGGAATAATGTGAAACATTAGTAACAAGTTATGGGATACAAGCCTACATGGCAAAGACCTCAACCTCATCAAAGGTCTTTCCCAAGGCAAAAGATCTATTATCAGCACACATATGCACCCAAACACTACACTCAGAGATTTCATAACTATCCCAAGAAAGCAATTGCTAAAACACACACATAGGCATACGAACAAAAGAGACAGCTGTATGATCCTAAAATCCCCAAGCAATTTGCAAATGTGCATTATGATTATGGTACTAATAGATGACAACCTCTTAGAGTCGGGTCATCTAGCTATAGGTTGGTTGAAATATCTTATAGCACTAACCCCCCAGGACCTAGGCAAGTATGGGTACCTAAAAACCGATTTCCTTGATTGCAGGTTCTAAGAACAACTGAGTGCCAAGGAACCTGGTACATGGATAATGGTTGTTCCAGACATATGACAGGAAACAAGAGAAATATGTCAAGATTCAAGGAGATTAAAGGTGCTAAAGTTATATTTGTAGGTAATGAAGTTCCAGGGGAGATCAAAGGCACATGATCCATCATGACAAATGGATTGGAGATCACATATGTTGCTTATGTTGAAGCCCTCAACTTCAACCTGTTAAGCATCAGTTAACTCTGTGACAAGGGCTACAATGTAGGATTCAACATCGGGATATGCCAGATCAAGGATGCTGAGTCCAATGATATAATGCTGCAAGGTACAAGGAAAAAGAATATGTATGTGGCAGATTGGTCTACTGCTACACCAAGCACATGTCTCAAGCAAGAGTACAAAAAATCAAGTTGGCTATGGCATAAGAAGTTGAGTCATCCGAACTTCAAGACAATCAACAAGCTTGCAAGAGTCATCTTGTGGAATAATTTCAACTCGAGTGTTGGGAAGTTTATTTTGTAGGTTTTGATGAATGCCATGTAAAACTTAAACTAGAAAGTTGGCCCCCATTTTCCTTGTAATTTGTATTGTAAGAGATAGGCCGGAAAAGCCGAAATATCAACACTATGCCTAGAAATACAAGAAGTCAACTAAAGATCAAACTCCGCCGCAAGACAAATTCAGTATGGCACGGATAAAAAGCCAAGAACTCGATCAAGGTGTATCAACTGGTGAAATAGTTGTATGAAGAGTCACAAAGCCAAGTCTCAAGTTGAAGTGAAGATGAGTCATCCAAAGATTGAAGCTAACTCAAGTCACCTGGGAATAAAAAGACTCGAAGTCAAGACAATTGAACGAGATCCATTGATGAAAGTCAAGAATGTTACTCAGAATGGTAACATGTTAAAGTTGTAAGAGATAAACTGTTTGTTCCAGTTGTGTGCAAAAGGAACAAACCAATGGGAAGCATTGCACCAAGTGTCAGAAACGCTGCAATGCTGCAAGACATTAAATACAAGGAAATGTCAACATCAAGGACTGCAACAAGACAAGACAACAAACACAAGTGACTTTGAACTCAGCCTATCTCTTCAACTGGCAGATTTTTGAAAGTTCACTATAAAAGGCTGAGGAAACTCATTGAGAAAAGGTTACCTGAACCACGAACAAGCAAGCTATATTCAAACTGTAACCTGCAAAATATTCTCAAGGTATTCAAGCAAAATCCTCAAGCCTGAAACTCGAAGGAAATCAATCCAACACAAAGTCATGAAGGAAAGACAACTTCAAATTGTTGAAGAGGAAACAAGAATCAAAAGGGTCTACTTTCCAAGGAGGATTGTAGGAAGGTTCAAGGTCGAACCAAGTCTCAAGTTATTGGAGGGCTTCGTGATCAAATCCAAGAAGCTTGAGAAAGTGAGTCAAGTAAGCAAAGCGCCTGCCTGTGAAGAAGCCGAGTCAAGAGAAGCCAACCAGTTGTGTGGCCAAGGCATCTCTAGACTCGAGTCCAAGGAGCAAGTCACCGTTGATCAAGACTTGTATCTAGACCGATAACCACTTTGTGAACTGATCATTACTCGGTGGATTCCTCCGAAGTTGGAGAAGAGAGGATTAGAAGAATTACCCCATCTTCGAACCTCTATAAAAATTATTTGTGTCATTTACATTTCAAAGACTTTTATTTCTCGTATAATTACTTATATCTCACGATAATTTGCTATCCAACCGATTAATAACCAAGTGCTAAAATCAAGTGTTAAAACAAGTTTAAAACAAATCAAAGGGTGTTAAGTCTTTCGCTGATAAAATCAACACAGTCTAGTTTTGGTTTAGGTTAAACAGCTGAGTTATTCTATCAACTTCTCTATCGAGTCTATTGAGTGGCTAACTCTGCTGAATAACTAACTTAGTTGTCCCTCAAGGACTTGGTTGTGTGAGTGTTAACTCTGTAAAATTTTAAAAGGACTAAAATCGAAAAGTTGGTAAGGTTTATTCAACCCCCCCCTTCTAAACCTTACTCACACCCCTTGGGACCTACACTTAGTGTACAAGAAAGAAAGTATATGTGATGCATGCCAGATGGGAAAACAATTCAAATCATCATTCAAGGATAAGTCAAGTCCTTCTTCAACCAGGATATTACATCTGTTGCATATGGATTTTAGTAGGTCCAACTGAGCTAGCTAGCATCAGTGGAAAGAAATACACCTTAGTGGCAGTGGATGATTATTCAAATATACATGGACAATTTTCATGTGTAAAAAGAAGGAAACACTGCAGAAGTTACCTTAGTGGATGAGAAGAGTTCAAAATGAGAATAGTCAAACCATTATAAAGATAAGATCTGACAGGGGAACTGAGTTTGTCAATGGGATTATAACTCAGTATTGTGTTGAAAATTGTATTGCTCATGAGTTATCAGCTGCAAAGACTCCACGTCAGAATGGAGTAGCTGAAAGAAGGAACAAAACTCTCAAGGAAGCTGCAAGGACCATGTTAGCTGAAATTGGATTGTCTAAGAGATTTTGGGTTGAAGCCATAAATACAGCATGCTATACTTAGAATAGATGCATGATAAACAGGCAGAGAACGCCAAATGTTGGATATTTCAAGATATTTGGATGCAAATGCTTCATCCATAATAATGGCAAGGATAATTTGAAGGCTTTTGATGCTAAAGCTAATGAAAGTATCTTTTTGGGATACTCAGCTGAGATTAAAGCCTATAGAGTGCTAAACAAAATGACTATGGTTATAGAAGAGTATATCCATGTGGTTTTTGATGAACCTAATGTGAATGGAGAAGATATTGATGAGTTAGCTGATAAGTTGAATAAGCCAACTATGCAGAAGAGTCCTGATGTTGAAGCTGATGTGAGAGCACTCAACCCTGATGATGATAAGATAGCTGAATCTAAAATATAGTTGGAAGGTCTACAACCAAAAGAAGATGAACGAGTTGTTCAAGACAACTTAGCTGGGAGACGGTTGAATCCAGCAGACTTACTCCAACCTGATTTGAGATAGTTGAGAGACCATCCACCTAAGTTAGTTATTACAGATGTTAGAGATGGCATAAGAACCAGATCCAGAGCACAACTTGAAGCTATGTTCACTTGTTTTATTTCCCAAGTAGAGCCTAAAGATGTGTCTCAAGCATTGGATGACACACATTGTATTCAGGCCATGCAAGAAGAGCTGAATCAGTTTGAAAGAAACAAAGTATGAGAATTAGTTCAAAGGCCAAACCACCAAAATGTTATTGGTACTACGTGGGTATTCAGAAACAAGATGAATGAGGAATGATCTATTGCAAGAAACAAAGCAAGATTGGTAGCCAAAGGGTATTGCCAAGAAGAAGGTATAGATTTTGATGAAACATTTGCTCCTGTTGCCAGATTGGAAGCAATAAGGATGTTTCTTTCTTCTGCTGCACACAAGAACTTCATTGTATATCAAATGGATGTGAAGAGTGCATTTCTAAATGGATTTGAGCAGAAAACTATTGAAAATAAAGTGTACAAGCTCAAGAAAGCAATATATAGATTAAAGCAAGCCCCAAGAGAAGAGCATGGTATGACACATTGTCTTAGTTTCTAACTGACAATGGATTCACCAACGGCAATGCTGATAGAACGCTCTTCAGAATTCAAGATGGAGAGAGTATACTGCTTGTTCAATTATATGTGGATGATATCATTTTTGGTTCCACAAGCAAAGAGCTGTGTGACATGTTCTCAAACCTCATGTAAGGAAAATTTGAGATGAGCATGATGGGAGAGCTGACTTTCTTCTTAGGACTTCAAGTCAAGCAATTGAAGGATGAAACCTTCATAAGCCGAACCAAGTATAACAGAGATTTAATGAAGAAGATTAGGATGGAAGAGAAGTCTTCTGTAAAGATTCCTATGGATACATCAGTCAAGATGGACATGGATGAAGATGGAAAATATGTTGATCAAACCAGATATAGAGCTCTCATTGGATCATTGCTCTATCTAACAGCAAGCAGGCCAGACATCACCATTGTAGTAGGTGTATGTGCTAGATTTTAATCTGCAGCAAAAGAGAGCCACATGACTGCAGCTAAGAGAATCCTAAGGTATTTGAAGGGATGCCAGGAAGTCGGTTTATGGTAACCAAAGGAAAGAGGATTCAAGCTGGCAGACTCAGACTATGCTGGATGTAGAGTTGACAGGAAGAGTACTTCAGATACATGTCAAATGCTTGGAAATAGGTTGGTTTCTTGGTTCAACAAAAAACAAAATTCAATAGCTACATCCACAAATTGAAGAAAGCAGAGTACATAGTTGGGGGCAAATTATTGTGCCCAAGTCTTATGGATGAGACAAAGAAATGAGAGATTATGATATTGAAGAAAAAGAGATTCCAATTATGTGTGATAACACTAGTGCTATTGCAGTTACTCATAATCCAGTGTTGCATTCAAGAACTAAGCACATTGATGTCAGATATCATTTTATAAGAGATCACGCTGAAAAGAAAGACTCAATCAGCAGAATAGAAGATGAGAAAATGGAAAATAAGCAAGTTTCACATTTCAGCCAAGTGAAACGCCAGTCGGGAAGTCAGCTGTATCGAGTTAGCTGACAACTGAGTGATGATATATGAAGAGAGAAGCTGAGATAAGTCACTTTGGAAGTAAGCTGAATCATTTATGAGCTAAATGAGAAAAACACAGTCATTTTATTCGAGCATGAATGTTTTTAAGGATGACGTCGTCAGTAATTATGATCACAAGACAAAGGTTGCACAGTAAACATATGATTGGATATAAATGATGTTGCATTTAATGTGGGGAAATTAATGCGTTTCTGAAGGCTTAATCAAATTTTGATCAAAATTTTCAAATTCCAAAAACCGTCCTTTCATGTCCCATATATACGAAATTTCAATTTCTCTCTCCTCACACAAACTTACTCGTCTTCAGCAAGAAAGCATTTTTCTCTCTGCAAATCAGCTCGAAACCCTAATCTTCAAAGTTCAGTATTTTACATTTTTAATCGGTTAAAAGTCTTGGAAATGGATGCAAATCATAATTTTGTGTTGCTATCTGAGAAAATCTACACTGGAGTGTCTGTGGATTTCAAGGGCATGATCAAACAGAGCATTTATGAAAACCTGGTGAAGAAGATAGCTGAGAAGTTGGAAAAGTCCGGTCTGAAGGGCTTTCTATCGATGCAGTTCACGTATACATTTATGTCAGTTTAGCTAATTACTAGAACATGCTAATTACTAGAACCTACTACCAATAATGGTAGGTATGATCCTTTTAAAAATATTATTTATTGTTGTAGATGACACCTAATAAAGAAAAGTCTAGAAATTGGTAGCAATTTTTTAGCACACCCCCTTGCTATTCATTTGAATAATTCTAAGCTTTTCGCGTAATATGTCAAACTTTGGTCTCAGTATTGACTTTGTAAAAAAATCTGCTAATTAATCTTCTGTCCCAATATATTTATGTTATATTTGCTTGTTATTTGTTGTCTTCTGTAAAAAGTGATATTTGATAGCAATATGTTTAGTCATGTTATGATGTACGTGATTCTTCGCTATTGCTATTGCAGACTTATTGTCGCAGTAAATCTCTGTAGGATTTTCTTGATCTTCTCCCATATATACAAGAATGCGTCTTAGCCAAATAGCTTGACTTGTAGTTAGTGTTGTTGCAACGTACTCGGCTACTGCTGAGGATTGTGCTACACAATTTTGCTTCTTAAATGACCATGAAAATATACCTGAGCCAAATGAGAATGTGTAACTTGATGTGCTCTTTATATCATTAGCTGATCCAGCCCAATCACTATCAGTGTAGCCAATTAGTCTTGAGTAGTCTGTGAGTTCGTACAATATTCCATAATCCTTTGTCCCTTGTAGATATCTCAATATTCTCTTTGCGGCTCCACAATGGATTGGACTTAGATTTTGCATGAACCTCGATAGTAGACTTGTCGCGTACATAATATTCGGTCTTATAGCTATTAGATATAGTAAACTCCCAATCAGACTTTTATATGTAGATTCATTCGCATTTGGTGTACCGTCCTCTTTGCTAAACTTTTCATTCGTGGCCAAAGAAGTAGCCACATATTTGTTGCCTTCCAACTTTAACTTCTTTAATAGATTCTCTGTGTATTTCTTTTGTGAGATATATATATCCAATTTTCTTCTTGCCTTACCTCAATGTCGAGGAAATAGTGCATCAGTCTAAGCTCAGTCATTTCAAAGGTTTTCATCATATCTTTTTTGAATTCCTTAATCATCTCTTCATTGTTTCCTATGTAAATAAGTTCTTCAACGTATAAAGAAACAATGAGTCTGTTTGTGTTACCATGGGTCTTGATGTAGAGAGTCGTCTCACTTTCACTTCTTCTAAACCGTTGACTGATGAAGTAGTCATCAATTTGACTGTACTAGGCTAGTGTAGCTTTTTTCAATCCGTAAAGCGCCTTTTTTAGCTTTAGAACTTTGTTTTCTTTTCATTCTACCACTAACCCTTGAGGTTGTTCAACATATATCTTTCCTTCAAGATAGCCATTGAGGAAAGCTGACTTGACATTATCTTCCATTTCTTCTGAGCTGCTAATGTAATAAGAGCCCTTATAGTGTCCAAGCAAGCAACTGGAGCAAAGGTCTCATTATAGTCGATTCTTGGTAACTGTGAATATCCTTTAGCAACCAGTCGTGCTTTGTGTTTTTGAATTGAGCCATCTGGATTAAGTTTTTTCTTATAGACCCACTTAAGTCCAATGACTTCTTTATTTCTAAGTAGATCCACCAACTCCCATATTTGTTTTTTCTTGATCATTTTGATTTCTTTTTCCATGGCTTTTATCCATCCCTTTTTCTTGATGGCAAATTCAAAACTTTTAGGTTCTATGGTCACAAAGTTGCACATCTCGTAGATCTCCCTAAGTGATCGTACTTTCCTTGGTGATGACTCTGGAGATGATTGGTCTTCACTTGAAGATGATGATGGTGTCTTTGCGCTTGAAGAAGATGATGATGGTGTCCTCGGGTTTGAAGGTTGTGGAGCGTCTCCCGGTGTTTGTGGTTCTTCTCCTTCATGAGGATCCCTAGAACTTCTTGGACGTGGCACCATAATAATTTGCTTTTCCATGTTTTCTTCTTCCCAATTCCACATTTCATTTTTGCCGAACTTGACATCTCGACTTATGGCAAGTTTATTGGTTTTAAGGTTGTATATTCTATATAATTTAGACTGAGAGCTATAGCCGCGGAATATGCCTTTCTCGGTCTTCTCATCCAATTTATGTCTTTTCTCTTTTGGGATGTGAACATAGCAGATACTCCCAAAAACTCTTAGATGTTGTGTTGATGGCTTTCATCCACTCCACTCTTCTACTGGTGTTTTATTTTGTACAACCATTGTTGGGTACATGTTGAGTAGATTAACTGCAGTATAGAGTGCTTCTGCCCAGAACTCCTTTGCCATGCCATTCTGTGCAAGCACTGTCCTGGCCATCTCCATCACTGTCTTGTTCTTCCTTTCTGACATACCATTCTGTTCTAGAGCGTAACCGGCAATCAGCTGATGGTTAACTTCTTCATCCTCGCAGAATTTGTTGAACTCCTTGAAGGTGTATTCAGTTCCTTGATCGCTCCATAATACCTTGATTCTTCGTCCGCTTTGATACTCCAGTTGGTTCTTGAATTTCTTGTAGATATTGAAGACTGATGAGTGTGGAATATATGTGCATTTGAGGGTTGAAAATGATATATATTTGATGCATTTGCACGCATATTTAGTGTGTTTTACTTGGTTTTCTTTGTTGGGGTGTGATACTACGTACTATTGTGAATTTTATGGGAAATAGAGCTAAATTGGATAAAAAGAAATATCACGTTACAAATTATAGGTCAAGAGCTAAGGTACGAGCAAACATATGAAGGAAAGAAGCATGGACGGTGAAACAAAAAGGAATTTTCTTCAAAAACGTCAAAACGCGCTAACAGTTTCCAACACTAGCAAGGTTTAGTATTTTGGCCATTACCTTCTCTACAAAATTTATATTAAGGTGATTCAAGTGGCTATAGAAAGATAAGAGGAAGGGATACAATTTTCGTGAAGACCCCATAAGTCAATTCCAATCGCACAAACCGACCATGGGGGATGACACGGGCGTGCGACGTTTCTGGGGCTGAATTGGTCTCCTAATCCTACCAGAACTCTACAAAGTGATCTCTCCGTGCATCTATAAAAGAGGCGCAAGGTTATGCACGAATACATCTATTCATACATAGAAAACACACAAATAACACAAAAACGAAGGAATCGAAGAGCTTCTGAGAGCAAAAGGCTAGGTCGCAAAGAACACCACAAGGTTTTCGCATCTAGGGAGCACAAGAGCTTCGAGGGCTTGGAGGGAAAATCCATCCTGACAAGAAGGGGTTTTCTTTCTATGTCTAAGAACTCTTGTCTGTGCGTATATGATGTCATAATATTGATTCAGATTTGTCTATGAGTTTGTAATCAATGTTTGACATAGTTTTCGAATCTTAGGGGCATAATCAAAACTGTGGATTTGTAAATATGATTATTTGTTTTCTTAATTGATTCATGCGTTCTATTTTATGAATTTGGGTGCTTATTTATAATTGCTTTTTATTCGGCCAATAATTTGTATGTCATACTTCTAGTCCATAATCCGAGAGGTGAGTTCTAGTAAGACGAAAATCGAATTTAGACATGAAACATCTGTGACAGGCGTGTTTGTGGGGAGTTATTCAACTCTCAAATCTTATTTTTCGATTTTTTTCTTAGATTAAAATAACTTGATTTCTGGTCGCTTCAATAAAATTGGAATACGATGTTATTATAACCAAAGTATTTTGAGATTCAATCCCTGAGGAATACGACCTTGCTTGCCATTATTCTATAAACTATACTATACACTTGCAGTTGTATGAACCAAAATATTTTTGGCTAACAAATTTTTGGTGTCGTTGCCGGAGATGGCTTAGATTCTACTTAGATATAGTAATAAGTAGTTCTAGCTTAATTTAAGCTTTTGTAAATTTTTTTATTTTTTTTTTAATTTTGATTTTTTGTAAATATTGTTTTTCGATTTTTGTAAAATATTTTTTTTGTTTTTGATTTTTTTTTAAAAAAATTCGATTTCGTAAAAAAAAAATCGTTTGTTTTTTCCTTCTTTTGTAAATATATTTTTTATTTTGTTTCTAACATCGTTTTTGTTGAATGCGAGACTGAAATCTTTGAAGAACCAAGTAGCCCAAAATCGCTACTGTAGTGGGAGGCCAACATCAAAAGGGAAAATTCTCAGGCGATACTTAATACGGGAAAACAGTGCAACGCCATTCGTCTGATTGATGGTACATAATATAAAGGGCTCACGGATTTCAACCTACACGGTTCAACGACAGTGATGTTAGAAATCTGAAGTCCGGCTGAAGACGTAAAACTTACCGCTTTGTGGGAGGAAACCCAAGACGCGTCGCGTCAAACCCCGGGGTTGAAAAACGAAAAAAAATTGAAAAAACAAAAATAAAGAAGAAAAATAAATTTTGAAAAAAAAATGGAAAAAAATATGACCGACGAACACGGGTGTGTGGACGCACACGACCCAATCTTGCGATCTACTTCTCCAATTTCAAATTTGACGGACAAGCTTCCCGACTTCACCGGAATAATCCAGGTAAGTACTCTTTCTGCATTACTCTTTCTTTTGATAATTTTCTCATATGTTCGGGACAAAGCATATTTTAAGTTTTGGGGGGTTGTCAAGAATGCGTGATTTAGTACTCTATTGCATTTTGCATTGCATTTAGGACTGCATGTAGAGCACTTTGCATTAGTATTCTCGGAAAAAAATCGATTTTTAGTTTATTTTTTTTTATTTTTTGTTTTATTGTTTTAGCACGTGTAATTGCTTTTGTATTTGGTTTTAAATTTAGTTTTTATGCTCAGTTCCTGTCTGATTTTACTACGAGCATTTTATGGAATGAGATAACATACTTGTGGAAATAATGTGATAAATTGTTAGGAGAAAAGTTATTTATTTGCTTGGCATTTATTAAGAAAATTAGGTATTTGAGCATGTTGCGAAAAATAAGCCTGTGAGCTTTTATGCCTTAAACTGCTTTACATTATGCAGACTTATTTTTTTTCTTGAGTGTGTCATTCATGATTGATAGAACTCTAGAACTTGCTCTGGTATCTTCATTGAAGCCATGTGTGTGTGCAATTTTTGAAAATGATCTAAGGCCATCTTTGTTTAGCCTACTATCTTAAAACGCCTATCTATGAACTCATGATTCCCTAGTTAGCCAATTTTTAGCCAAAACTATTATTCTGAGCCACATTGATCTTTAAAATTTAAACATGTTTTTATACCTGAAATTTATTGAGCTTATAGAAAATCAATAAGCTTGGGGGAGATGTGGTGAAAATTTATGAGAAAAAGAGGAAGTTGGCCAAAAAAAAAAAGGGATGATCAATGTCTGCGTAAAATGAAAAAAAAACCATGTAGCTCGAAAAAGAAAGAAATATATCTGGAAAAAAGAGAATCGAGCAAAAGAAAATTTTGAAAAAAAAATGAGAGCTTGAGGCTAAAAAAAAAAGTCAAAAAGGCCTAAAAATGAAAAAGAAGAAATAAGGGTGGAATTGAGTTGAAAAAGAAAACTGATATTATGTTGAAATTGGGTTGGTGAATTGCAAGTTTGTATGCATAAATTCTATTTGCTCAAGTTAAGTCACTTAATCCAAATTTCCCTACCCTTACCAAAGAGCCTACATTACAACTTAATAAAGTCCTTTTTGATTCTTAGATTGTGCACACAAAAGTGGTAGAGATGTTTGACGATTTGCAAGCCTATGGTAGTTCTACATTCACTAAATTGAATTTGAGCATAAACATTATTCATACACTTCTGAGAGTCGAGTGATACACTATCTACTTGTGAGTCGCCATGTCGAGTACCCAAGAGAGTATTGACTATGCCGAGTTTATAAATGATGACTTCTTGATTATGAATTGCATGGTATTCTTGAGTATTGAGTCAAATGCAATTTCATATTCATAGTGTTCTTGTGTGTTCTTCTTTCCCCTTGATATTAATTTTCTTAATTTGCTCGAGGATGAGCAATGCTTTAAGTTTGGGGGATTTTGTTGAGTGTAAAATATACGTGCATTTGAGGGTTTAAAATGATATATATTTGATGCATTTGCATGCATATTTAGTGTGTTTTACTTGGTTTCCTTTGTTGGGCGTGATACTAAATTTCCTTCAAAAACGCAAAACGCGCTAATATTTCGGCCGTGAATTTTATTTTGAAATCGAGCTAAATTGGATAAAAAAGATATCACGTTCCAATGTATAGGTCAAGAGCTAAGGTACGAGCAAAGATATGAAGGAAAGAAGCATGGACGGTCAAATAAAAAGAAATTTCCTTCAAAAACGTCAAAACGCTAGCAAAGCGCTACACAGCTTTCAAAGATCGACAAGGTTTAGTATTTTGGACATAACCTTCTCTATCAAATTCATATTAAGGAGATTCAAGTGGCTATGAAAATCTAAGATAAAGGGCTACAACTTTCGTGAATACCCCGTGTTTGCAATTTTTCTAGTCCATAACTGATTGACACGACCCGAAACGTGTGGGATGACAAATCTTTGAGTTAATAAGACTTGCAACGATCTGGTGTGACTACAATTGTTATTAATGAATCGCTTGACAAGGGAATTTGAACGTTTACATGAATTGTTTCTAAAATCTTATTCATTTAATATTGAAATATGAGAATTGGTCTCCTAATCCTTTTCTTCAAAGATGCGAAAAACTTAAAGGAGGGGTTCACAAATTTTTCTCTTTTATTTTTCAGTTGATTTTTCCATAGTTTATAGAATAATGGCAAGCAAAGTCGTATTTCTCAAACTACACTTTGTTGAATCCAAACATATTTTTGGATCTTAGTAATACAAACTATAATAAATAATGGCATCGTATTCCAATTTTCAAACACTTAAGCTACCAAAAATCAAGTTATTTTAATCTATGGAAAAATCAAAAATCAGAAAAATAAAAAGAAAAAATTTGTGAACCCCAAAAGTATTTTCAACATCTTTAGGAGAAACCTTAGACACATAATCTCAACATGCTTCTTCAATATTAAATGCGAATAAAATTTTAAAACCAATTCATGCAATTTTATCGGTGCCCTAAATTCATTTACTCCCCTCGGTGGTGCGTGTGGTGTTTGGAACAAACCTGATTAATAACAATTGTAGTCCTCACGGATCGTTACAATTCTTATTAACTCCAAAAAGATTTGTGAATTGAATAACTCCCTACAAACACGCCCGTCACACATGTTTCATGTCTGAATTCAATTTTCGTCTTACTAGAACTCACCTTTCGGATTATGGATGAGAAGTATGACATGCAAATTATTGGTCAAATAAAAAACAATAATCAATAAGCACTCGAATTCATAAAATAGAACGCATGAAGCAATTAAGAAAACAAATAATCATATTTAATAGAAATCCATAGTTTCGATTATGCCCCTAAGATCCGAAAAATATGCTAAACATTGATTACAAACTTATAGACAAATCTGAATCAATATTATGACATCATATAAGCACAGACAAGAGTTCTTAGACATAGAAAGAAAATCCCTTCTTGTCAGGATGGATTCTCCCTCCAAGCCCTCGAAGCTCTTGTGCTCCCTAGATGCGAAAGCCTTGTGGTGTTCTTCGCGACCTAGTCTTTTGCTCTCAGAAGCCCTTCGATTCCTTCGTTCCTGTGTTATTTGATGTGTTTTCTATGTATGAATGGATGTATTTTCGTGCATAGCCTTGGGTCCCCTTTATAGATGGATGGAGAGATCACTTGTAGAGCTCTGGTAGGATTAAGAGGCCAATTCAGCCCCATAAATGTCGCACATCAGTGTCATCCCACACGGTCGGGTCGTGCGATCGGAGTTGACTTCTGGGGTCTTCACGAAACTTTTACCCCTTTCTCTTAGCTTTTCATAGCCACTTGAATCGCCTTAATATCAATTTTGTAGAGAAGGTTATGACTAACATACTAAACCCTGCCAGTGCTGAAAATTGTTAGCGCGTTTTTATAGTTTTTGAAGGAAATTCCTTTTTATTTGACCGTCCATGCTTCTTTCCTTCATATATTTGCTCGCGCCTTAGCTCTTGACCTATACTTTGGAACGTGATATCTCTTTTCATCCAATTTAGCTCCATTTCCTGTAAAATTCACAAGAGTATGCAGTATCACGCCCAACAAAGGAAGCCAATTGTAAAACACACTAAATATGCGTGCAAATACATTAAATATATATCATTTTAAACCCTCAAATGCACGTATAGTTTACACTCATCAAAGACTTATGATCTTTCTTTCATAAAATAAACCCAACTGATTCTTTGTATAGTCATCAACAAAGAGGATGCAGTACCTGTTTTTCTCGAACGTTGGAGTCCTCATTGGCCCGCATACATCAGTATGTACCAGCTCAATGATTTTTTTGGCTCTCCTTGTCTGTCCTGATGGAAATGACTTCCTATTATGTTTGCCTTTCAAACATCTTTTGCACACATCATCGTTCATTTGGATTGCTAGAAGATCTTTCATCATATTTATCTAGTGGAGCCTCTTTAACCCGTGGAAGTTGGAGTGCTCGAACCTCCAGTGTCATAGCCATGATTGGTCTTTTTGGGCTTTTAGTGCTACTTCAATGCACTGCTAGTGGAACATAAAGTTCCTCTGTTGTTTCATTTGTACTACAACTATCACAATATTTTTATTTTTGTTGTCATATATTGTGCATGAGTCTCCTTTAAAAACTAGTTCATATCCTTTCTCCATCATTTGACCTACGCTTAGGAGATTAGTGTCAAGTTCAGGAACTAGCAGTACATCTTATATGAGACACATATATTTTTTGGTGTTGACAACAATTGTACCTCTTCCTTCGACTTCCACCAGTTGTCCATTCTTGAGCCTGACTTGGGACTTGATTGACCTATCAATTTCTTTAAAATTCGTCTCATCTCCAGTCATGTGGTTGCTGCAGCCCTGTCTATGTACCATGTGTCATTCTTCACCTCTGACGCAACATGGCATACATGGAATATATTGTCTTCCTTTTCATTTTCTTCTGAAAAATTAGCTTGATGTTTTTGGCTTGAGCGATAGTTTTTTTTTTGAGATGACCAACTCTTCCACAACTTTCACATTTTGGTTTATCTTGATGCCAACAATCCTTTTCAAGATGGCTGATCTTTTTGCAAATCCCACATGGAGGATATTTGACTTTTCTTTGATTGTAATAATAATTATTATTTCCACCATGATTTTTGTTTTTATTATTTTCTCCATTTTTTCTCTCCCAATTTCTAGAATTTTGAGTCTGTATATTAGTTTTAGGCTGAAATGCATTTTTAACGAATTCATTTTCATGCATATTCAGTCTTTTCTCATAGGCTTCAAGTGAGCCTATTAATTATGTTACCGATAATTTTTCTATATATTTAGTTTCTTATGTTGTAACAATAGGATCATATTTAGCCGGAAAAGTGGTTAATATATTTTCTACTACTCTTTTGTCGGTAATAATTTTGCCATAGGCTTTTAATTGATTAACTACTTCTCATAATCGAGTGTAGTAATCTTTTACGGTCCTAGATTCCCTCATCTTCATATTTTTCCAATCTCTTCTTAGAGTATGTAGTTTGAGATGTCGTATCTTATCACTTCCTTGATATTCCTCTTTTAGAGCATCTCAACCTCCTTTGATGTTTTAGCTCCACTGATTCTTGGAAATAGCGAATCAGCTATAGCCATCTGTAGCATATAGAGAGCCACGTTGTCCTTCTCCACATTCTTGTCAAATATTTCTTTGTCCGCCTTAGACAAAGCAGATGTATCTTTACGGATAGTATATCCCTTGTCAATAATATCCCATAGGGCTTGGAATATAACATATGTCCTCATTTTGATAGCCCAATAGTTATAATTTTCTCCTGAAAAAATAGGGATTGAAATTTGGTAGTTGTTTTGTAGAGTGGCCATAGTAGGAATTTAGAAATGATGTTGGGATAATTTAGTGAATGTGTGGGGATATTTGACGGAAGCTAGTTTTGTCCAGTTAATAATTCAATCGGGTTCTGATACCACTGTTGGTATTTAATTTGATAAGGATATTAATTTAGAAAAGTAATTGATGTTTTAGGGATAAAAAAAAGAGATTTGGAGATGATGTCTAAATATGTGGGAAATATTATTATATATAGTATTCATTAGTTGAAGTCTTTGCACTTGTACTTTACATTTGTGAAGTGCATGCTTATTTATAGAGGCATTATATCGGTGTATCTAATTACTAGAACATGATAATTACTAGAACCTACTACTAATAATGGTAGGTATGATCTATTTAAAAATATTATTGATTGTTCTAACTAAATGACACCTAATAAAGAAAAGTCTAGATATGGGTAGCAATTTTTTTAACAAAAACACACGCAATATCCATAAACACACACATAATCACCCAAAAAAGTACACCAGATAGAAATACCCAGACACGGTAAAAGAAGAAAATGGAGAAGTGATGAGAGAAAGTTAGAGAGATTTTTTTTGGTTGAATTGGATAATTGGGCGAATTGTTGAGTTTGAAAAATAGTGAAATCTTAGTATTTTGAAAGGAGCAGTGAAGAGTATTTGTGAAGGTTTAAATAAATTAAAGTCAATGGCCAAAAAAAGCTCATCAACAAGCTCAATAGGCTATATACTTGATATATACCACCTTTTCTCCTGAGTGTTCCATTTTCTTTTAGTTTTCTTTAATCTACCTTTTAACCGAGATTCAATCCTGGGAGAGATGCCATCATCTACGTGATTTTACTTCATATTTATTCCACTCCCCAAAAAAGTCCATCCTCGTTATTTTAATATGTAAGATTGAATCATTGTTTTTCTCATTGATATTGACGTAAATATATAAAACTTACATGGGCAATCTATTGGCTACAAATTAGGCTAATGATATGGCTACACATATTTGACTTTACAATCGCATAATAACTAACTATACATAAAAGATATACATATCTAAAAATAATTTACAAGAATAATTTACATATTCTATCATACCCTCGCAGTCAAAGTGGGAGGTTCCCGAACGCTGAGACTGCTCCTGAAATCATCAAAGAGAACACGCGGAAGGCCTTTAGCAAAAATGTGAGCTATTTGATATCGGGATGGGACATGAAGGACACAAACGTGTCATTTAGCAACCTTTTCGCGTACGAAGTGGATGTCCATTTCAATATGCTTAGTGCATTGGTGTAAAACAGAATTACCCGAGAGATATATTGCACTAACATTATCACAGTAAACCAAAGTAGCCTTGTTGATCGGACAGTGAAGTTCCAAGAGAAGATTGCGAATCCAACAAGACTTAGAAACAACATTAGCCACGCTTCTGTATTCTGCCTCAGGACTAGAGCGTGACAAAGTCGGTTGCCGTTTAGACGACCAAGAGATGAGGTTATCGCCAAGAAAAACACAGTAGCCTAATGTAGATCGTCCGGTGTCTAGGTATCCACCCCAATCTGTAACAGTATAAGAGACCAGACCAGAAACATATGATTTATACATATGTAGGACAAAAGAAAGAGTTCCCTGAATATACCGAACAATGCGTTTAAGTGCACGCATGTGTTCATCGCGGGGATCATGCATATGTTGACAGACCTGCTAAACAACATAAGATATATCGCGTCTCGTAAAAGTGAGGTTTTGTAAGGCACCCACGAGACTACGATACGGTTTAGGATTCTGATATGGAGACCCCGAAGATGCACCCAATTTAGACTTAGTATCAATGGGCATAGGAGCCAGTGCACATGATGACATACATGATCTCTCTATGATCTCTTCGGCATACTTACGTTGTGTTCGCCAAAAAATATTTGGATCTCTATACTGTAAGTGTACAATGTAATTTATAGGATAATGGCAAACAAGATCGTATTCCTCAGGGATTGACTACGAAACACTTAGGCTATAATAACATCGCATTCCAATTTTATTGAAGCGACCGAATATCACGAGTTTATAAAAATCGAAAATAAAAGAAAAATAAATAAATTTGCGAACCCCACAAGTATTTTCAACAACCACGGAAGCAACCTTAGACACATAATCTCAACATGTTTCTTCAATATTAAATCAAATTAAAGCTTCGAAAACCAATTCATGCAATTCAATGGGTTTAATTCCTAAGTTAGTTTATTCCCCATCTCGAGCGGTGCATAAACAATAGATTAATAACAATTATAGGTCTCCCGACTCGATACAACTATTATTATCTCCCAAAAGATATATGAATTGAATGACTCTCCACAAACAGTTGTAGGTCTCCCGACTCAATATACCCATTTATGTCTGAATTCAATTTCCGTCTTTGTTATAACTCCTCTTCCGAATTTCGCACTAACAAATATGACATGCAAATTATTAAGAATAAGCACTCAAATTCATAAAATAAAACAAATGAATTAATTAAGAAAACAATTAATCAAGATTTAACATAAATCCACAGTTTTGATTATGCCCTAAGATCCGAAAGATTAGCCAAACATTGATAACAAATTCATAGACAAACTTGGAATCAATGTTGTGATATCGTTTAAGCACATACAAGAGATCTAAACTAAGAAAGAAAACCCCTTCTTGTCAGGATGGATCTTCTTTCCATGCCTTCGAAGCTCTTGTGCTTCGATAGAGGCGAAAGGCCTTGTGGTGTTCTTCGCGACCTAGCCCTCCTCTCTCAGAAGACTTTGGATCTTGTGCTCCTGTGTAATTTGATGTGTTGTATGGTGTATGGATGGATGAATTTTCGTGCAAACCTTGGGTCCCTTTTATAGATGCATGGAGAGATCACTTGTAGAGTTTGAAAGGGAAAAGGACACAAAAATCCGAAACAGTGCATCGCACAGTCTGGCTGTGTAGCTTCACCCGGCCGTGTGGTCCTCACACGACCACTTCACATGGCCGTGTGGCTCTCACACGGTCTGGCCTTGCGGCTTGTTTTCGTCCGTTGTTTCTTCCCCACTTCACACGGACATGTCTTCATCGCATGGGCAAGTCACACGGTAGTGTGGTCCCACACGATCCGGCCGTGTGACATGTTTTTGTCTATTTTTGTTTGTCTTTTTGATCTTCTCTTTGCCCTCGTCAATTCTATCTCGGCCTTTCAACTGATATTTCTTTTATTAAGCTCTATTTCCTGTAAAAAGTTACAAGAATACGCAGTATCATGCCCTTCTAAAGAAACTAAGTAAAAATATAATCAATATATATGCAAATGTATCAATTATATACCATTTTAAGCCCCTAAATACACGTATATTTTACACGTATCACGTTGCAAAAAAATAGGCCATGAGGACGTCGAGTTACGACAATGCCCAGAAAATAACTGAGAGGACCCAAATCTTTCATAACATATTCTGAACTGACAAAATACATAATGCAGCGACGTAAATCATCATAGGCAGCAGTAAGAATAAAGTCATCAACATAAAGCATGATATAAGCAATTTCAGTATTTCGATGATAGATAAACAGAGAGTGATCAGATTTGCTGTGAAAACAAACAATAGTCGAAACATAATCCGCAAACCTTTGGTACTATGCTCGTGGAGCCTGTTTAGGACCATATAGAGACTTTTTGAGCATACACACATAATCGGGATGAGAGGAGTCCCTGAATCCCATCAGCTGATGCATATAAACAGTCACGAGATTCCCATGCCGTAGGTCCCAAGGGGTGTAGTGTAAAGTTTAGAAAGGGGGTTGAATAAACCTTGCCAAATTTTCAATTTTAGTCCTTTTAAAATTGTTCAACAAAGTTGACTCAAATCAGTTGTGTCCTTGGGGACAACTAAGTTGGCTATTCAGCTAAGTTACCCACTTAACAGACTCGATAGAGCTGTTGATAGTATAACTCGGCTGCTTAAGCCAATACTTAACTTAGTTGATTTTGTTTTATAACAATAGAAGACTTAACACCCTTTGATTGATTTTAAGCTTATTTTTAACACTTTTTTTGGCACTTAGTTATTTATCAGTTGGATAGCAAATATTAACTAACAACATATATAAAGTAAATGCAAGAATGTAAATGATGAAAGTAAATTGACACAAGTATTTTTATAGTGGTTCGAAGATGGGGTAATCCTTCTAATCCACTCTTCTCCAGCTCATGGAGGAATCCATTAAGTAACAGATCAAGATACAAAGCAGTGAACAGTCTAGAGATAGCCTTGATCACACAGTTGGCTTCTCCTGCGACTCAGCTTCTTCATGAGGTAGCTGCCTGGCTACTTCAACTCACTTCTCAAGTTCTTGGATTTGATCACGAAGCCCTCCAACAAACTTGAAACTTGCTTCGACCTTGAACCTTTCTACAATCCTTCAACTTGGAAAGTAGACCCTTTTTTGATCCTCAAATGTTTCCTCTTCAACTGATTGAAGTTATCTCTCCTTCACATCTTGTGTTCGATCGAGTTTTTTCGAGTTTTAGGCTTGAGGAATATCTTGATAAGCTTTGAGAATTTGCAGGTTAATTGCTTGAATATTGCTTAAAAGATCTGTGTCATTCGTAACCTTTTCTAAAATGCTTCCTCAGCCTTTTATAGTGCACATTTGTAATTTGCACGTTGAAGAGATAGGCTAGTTTCAAATGTCATTTTGTGTTCGTTGGCTTGTCTTTTCTTGGTCTGCATCCCTTGTGATGTTGACCTTTTCTCGTATTAATTGGCATTTTAGCTTTGCGGTTCGACACAAGATGCAAGTGTTTCCCATTGGCTCATTCTTTTTGCATATTTCTGGGCCAAATACTTTAAGACCTGGCAGCTTGACATATTACTATATCGAGTAATATTCTTGACTTTATTCCAATAGATCTAAGTCAGTTGTCTTCACTTGACTGTTGCCTTTACCCCAAGTAGCTTGAGTCTGCTCCAATCATAAGATTGACTCAACTATCACTTTAACTGTTAGACATGGTTCTTTACGTTGGCGTGACTGACACTTCTCACAGTTGTTCCTCAGCTGACTCTCTTTCAGTCGAGTCCTTGACTTACTTCTATGCCATACTCCGCTGACACACAACAGAGTTTTCATTCTAATCCGCAGTTAACTTCTTGTAATCTTGACTTATCTGACTTCACTCAGCTCTTCCAGTCCTATCTATTACAATACAAAATTACAAGGAAAATTGGGTGCCAACTTCCTAGTCTAAGTTTTACATGGTATCATCAAAATCTAACAAATAAATTTCCTAACAATTTCCCCATTTTTGATGATGCCAAAACTCAAAACATACAACATAAGTAAACATCAAAAATACAAGTTGTGTAGTAACAAAGAATGTATGCTTTTGAATAATCATTTTGTTGATCATAACATTCTTGTCCTTTACAAAGCTGTTTACACCAGGTAACAGAGTTATACACAATTTTAATTATTCAACATGTATCTCAGCTAAGTTATATAGAGAATGAACATTACAGGGAAATACATAGCACTATTATAGAAGATTACATATATGTATTTACAACGAAGTAAAATACATTAAGGGGTTCGCAACACACTTCAACGCCTTTGCTGCTTCCTTCTTCTCTCTTCATCTTCAGCTCTCTTCCTGTCATCCTCTGACCTTCTCTTCTTCTTCTCTTCTTCATCTCGCTTCTTCTTCTTTTACGCTCGCCTAGCAGCAGGGTCATCCCTTTGCTTCCTCTCAAGCCATTCGCGATTTGCTCTCTCATTCTCAGCTTCTTGCCTTCTAACTGCTTCGGCATTCTTGCGTGCAACCTCAAGGTTAGCAAGATGGTCATATCCAGCCCAGTATGTGATCCCTTTCTTCTGCGGATCAACATACGTAACAACCTTTGATCTTGGCAATGGTTGAGAACCTCTTCCACTGCCACCATATCTTCCCCTTCCTGACTCGGCTCCCCTTCCTCTGGGAGTATAGTGTATAGGAGCTTTTAACTTCCCAGCTGAGTGACTGCTGGAAGTTTGCTGCTTATCAGCTGATTTACACACATCCAGATAGAAGATCAAGGACTCGACTGAAGACGTAACAATGGAGGGACAGCTGTGTGAAGAGTCAGTTAAGTCAACTCAAGAGGCCCAGTCACAAGTTGAAGTGACAGATGAGTCTTTCAATGATAGGAGCAGACTCAAGTCACCTGGGAAAAAGACAGCTTCAAAGAGGAGTTAACTGAAAATAATCCGTTGCACAAAAGTCAAGAACATTACTTAAATAAGTAATACACCCATGCTGCCAGGTCTTAAAGTGCTCAGTCCCAGAAGCGTGCAAAAGTAATAAACCAATGGGAAGCACTGCACCTCGTGTCAGAACCTAAAAAGCTGGACATTCATTTAATACGAGGAAAGGTCTACATCTCAAGACTGAAGACCAAGAAAAGACAAGGCAACGAACACAAGTGATCTTTGAAAATTAGCCTATCCCAACAACGGGCAGATTTTTGAAAGTTCACTATAAAAGGCTGAGGAATCTCATTGAGAAAAGGTTACCGACCTGAACCACGAACGAGCAAGCATTATTCAAACTGTAACCTGCAAAATATTCTCAAGATATTTAAGCCAAAATCCTCAAGCTAAAATCTCGAAGTAAATCAATCCAACACAAACCTGTGAAGGAAAGAAAACTTCAAACTATTGAAGAGGAAACTTTTGAAGAATCAAAAGGGGTCTACATTCCAAGGAAGATTGTAGGAAGGTTCAAGGTTGAACCATTCTCAAGTTATCGGAGGGCTTCGTGATCAAATCCAAGAAGCTTTAGAAAGTGAGCTGAAGTAGCAAGGTAGTCGCCTGTGAAGAAGTCGAGAGCGAACGGAAGTGTGACCAAGGCATCTCTGGATCGAGTCCAAGGAGCAAGTCAGCTGTGTGATCAAGACTTGTCTCTAGACTGATAACCACTTTGTGAATTGATCATTACTTAGTGGATTCTTCCAGGAGTTGGAGAATAGAGGATTAGAAGAATTACCCCATCTTCGAACCTCTATAAAAATTACTTGTGTCATTTACAATTCAGCATATTTACATTTCTGCACAATCATCTTATATCTGCTGATAATTTGCCAATCCAACTGATAAATAACTAGGTGCTGAAATCAAGTGTTAAAACAAAGTTAAATCAAATTCAAGAGTGTTAAGTCTTCCGCTGAAAAACTAATCACAACCAAGTTAAGGTTTAGACTAAACAACTGAGTTATTCTATCAACAGCTCTATCGAGTCTGTTGAGTGGCTAACTCTGCTGATAAACTAACTTAGCTGAAAAACTCATCACAACCAAGTCAAGGACCTAGCTGTGTATTAACTCTGTAATATTTTTAAAAGGACTAAAATCGAAAAGTTGGTAAGGTTTATTCAACCCCCCCTTCTAAACCTTAGTTACACCCCTTGGGACCTACATTGGAGTTATTACTGCGGTAGCTGTGGTAGCCTGCGCAGCTGACTCTATTTCAGCTTGAGCATTTGAATGTATTTGCTCAGCTGACTGAGCCTCAGCTGACTAACAGCTTCTTCGGTCTCAGTAGGCGTTTCCATTTGAGTTACCTAGTCCTCAGTTGTCTCATCAGCGTCATCAAAATTTGATGTGGCCTTAGGGGATGGCTCATCATCAAAATTGAATCTCATAGGAGCTGTCTTATCACTGACATAGCTCCGAGATTTAAGAACATCATTAGCCTTGTCCATTGAAGATTCTTCAGGATGGGTGGACTCGGCTTCATTCTCGAATCCCAGAAATGATGTGTCAATATGATCTCTTCTTATGCAGAAGCTCCTTCGATTTGAGGAATGTTCTGTTGACCTTGTTCCTTACCTAGTGAAGTCCCAACCTCCCTTAGGCCTTCTTTAACCCCAATAGTATCAACTGATGTGGGGCCTTCAACAATCCATTCGACAGACTCAACTATCTTAGGGTCTTCGGCAATGGCATCCTTCGAAGTCTCAACTCCTTGTATTGCACTTTCATGGCCCAGAGTCTCAACTCCAAGGGCCTCTCCATCCTTTGCCTTAGCTGCAGCAACAACTTCATCGACCTGCACAATAGAGAAAATTTCAGCTAAGACAGACTCAACTGTCCGAGCTTCGTCCATTCCACTATGCTTCTCAGTGATATTGTCTTCTTCTCTTCCATACTTCTTTGTTTGGTCTCCCACAGCATCCTCCGAGCCTGCTGTGGTGGAGATAGTTTTCCCCTCAGCTGGCGCACCAGCTTAGTGAACGACAATAGGTTTACTCAACTCCTGAGACACGGCTGTAGTATCCTTTGAGTGGTCAGTTGTATGGGCATGTGTCTCAACACCTTCTTCAGGGTTAGGCTTGGCTTGGTTGCTTCATTCCCAGCTTCATCGCCAAGTCCCCGAGAGCCATCAGTAGAGTGCACGGGGGACGTAGTCGCTGCAATAACTATTGCAATCTCCTACGCCACTCCCAAAGGATCAATCTGAGGAGAGACTTTGGAGGACTCTCCCGGACCTTCTCGAAGGTTCAACTTGTGCATGGCTCTTGATTCTCTAGTGGCCTATTGTAACTCGGCCTTCTCTACTGCAGCAACAAGGTCCATCTTATCCATATCACTATCAGTTGACTCCTGGAGATGCTCATGTGTCCTCGTGTGCAGACAAATCGTGGATTGCCGTAATTCGAAGGGTTTCCATGTAGTTTTCTTCAATTAGAGCGAATTGAACAGTTGCATGTCCAAGGAAGCTAAGAAGTTCTTCCTCTTCTTCAATAAGCCCAGGGTGAGCGAACTAAAGCCCTAAAGCAATTTGCCAAAGTGACAGTTGTATGTACCTAAAGCCCCCAAGCAATTTTCCAAAGTGAATTTTGATTATGGCACAAATAGATGACAACCTCTTAGAGTCAAATCATTTGTCTATAGGTTGGTTGGATCATCTTACAGCACAAACCCCTCAGGACCCAGGCAAGTATGGGTACCTAAAAACTAATTTCCTTGATTGCAGGTTCAAGGAACAACTGAGTGCCAAGGAACCTGGTACATAGATAGTGGATGTTCCAGACATATGACAGGAAATAAGAAAAATCTGTCAAGATTCAAGGAGATTATAGGTGCAAAAGTCATATTTGGAGGAAATGAAGCTCCAGGGGAAATAAGAGGCACTGGATCCATCAGGAAAAACGCATTGGAAATCACAGATGTTGCTTATGTTGAAAGTCTCAACTTCAACATGTTAAGCATCAGCCAACTCTGTGACAAAGGCTACAATGTTGGATTCAATATGGGAGTGTGCCAGATTAAAGATACTGAATCAAATGAAATAGTGCTGCAAGGATCAATCTAGAAGAATATGTCTGTGGTAGACTGATCTACTACAACACCAAACACTTTTCTCATTAGCAAAAAAGAGCACAAATTAGAATCAAGTTGGGCGTGGCACAAGAAGCCGAGTCATCCAACTTCAAGACAATCAACAAGCTCGCAAGGAGTCATCTTGTGGAAGGTTTGCGAGACTCAGTGTACAAGAAGGAAAGTGTATGTGATGCATGCCAGATGGGAAAGCAGATCAAATCTTCATTCGAGGAGAAACCTAGTCTTTCTTCAACAAGGATATTACATTTGTTGCATACGGACTTATTTGGTACAGTTGAACCAGCCAGCATAAGTGGGAAGAAATACACCTTAGTGGTGGTAGATGACTATTCAAGATATACATGGATAATATTCCTGTGCAAAAAGAAGGAAACCTTGCAGAAGTTACCTCAGCTGATGAAAAGAGTTCAAAATGAAAAGAGCCAAACCATTATAAAGATAAGATCTGATAGAGGAACTGAGTTTGTCAATGGGATAATAACTCAGTATTGTGTTGAAAATTGTATTGCTCATGAGTTATCTGCCGCAAGAACTCCACAAAACAGAATGGAGTAGCCGAAAGAAGAAGGAACATAACTCTCAAGGAAGTCAAAGGACCATGTTAGTGAAGTCGGATTACCTAAGAGATTTTGGTGAAGCCATCAACACTTTGCATGCTATACTCAAAATAGATGCATGATAAATAGACAACTAACAAAGACTCCTACGAAATGCGGGCGGGGAGAAAGCCAAATGTTGGGTACCTCAGAATATTTGGATGTAAATGTTTCATCCACAACAATGGCAAGGATAATCTAAAGGCTATTTATGCTAAAGTGATGAATGTATCTTTTTGGGATACTCAAACAAAGCAAAGCCTATAGAGTCTTGAACAAGAGAACTATGGTCACGAAGAGTCTATTCACGTGGTTTTTGATGAACCCATGTAAATGGAGAAGACATTGAAGAGTTAGGCGATAAGTCAATCATCCAACTATGCGAGAAAAGTCCTTATGTTGAAGCTGAAGCAAAAGTAATCAACCAAGATGAAGATGAGATAGTTGAATCTCAAAGACAGCTGGAAAATCTGCAGTTGAATGATGATGAAAGAGTTGCTCAAGACAACACAAAGTGCGAGGCAATTTGAACCCACCGATTTGTTTGCAACCTGATGTGAGATGGCTGAGAGACCATCCACCAGAGCTAGTCATTGGAGATGTGAAAGATGGTGTAAGAACCAGATCCAAAGCTCAGCCAGAAGCAATGTTCACTTGTTTTATTTCCCAAATAGAGCGAAAAGATGTGTCCCAAGCATTGGGTGACACAGATTGGATTCAATCCATGCAAGAAGAGCTGAATCAGTTTGAAAGAAAGAAAGTATGGGAATTGATGCAGAGACCAACCCATCAGAATGTTATTGGCACAAAATGGGTTTTTCAGAAACAAGATGAATGAGGTAGGATCTGTTGTAAGAAACAAAGCAAGATTGGTAGCCAAAGGGTATTGCCAAGAAGAGGGAATAGATTTTGATGAAACCTTTGCTCCTGTTGCAAGAATAGAAGCAATAAGGATGTTTCTTGCCTACGCTGCACACAAAAACTTCATTGTATATCAAATGGATGTGAAAAGTGCATTTTTAAATGGACTGTTAGAAGAAGAAGTCTATGTTGAGCAACCTCCATGCTTTGAGCAGAAGACTCTTGGAGATAAGGTATACAAGCTCAAAACGCATTATATGGATTGAAACAGGCACCAAGAGCATGGTATGATACATAATCTCAATTACTAACTGATAATGGATTTACCAAAGGGAAAGTGGACATAACACTCTTTAGAATTCAAGATGGAGAGAGTATACTGCTTGTTCAGATATATGTGGATGATATCATTTTTGGATCCACAAACAAAGAGTTGTGTGATAAGTTCTCAAACCTCATGCAAGGCAAATTTGAAATGAGCATGATGGGAGAGCTGACTTTCTTACTATGACTTCAAGTTAAGCAACTGAAGGATGGAACCTTCATAAGTCAAACAAAGTACACCAGAGATTTAATGAAGAAATTTGGTATGGAAGAAAAGTCTTCTGTGAAAATACCAATGAACACATCAGTCAAGATGGACATGGATGCAGATGGTAAGGCTGTAGATCAAACTAGATACAGAGCACTCATTGGATCATCTGCTTTCTACTTAATGTACCAAAGAGGCGCCGACATCACCTTTGCAGTAGGTGTATGTGCAAGATTCCAATCTGCACCAAAGGAGAGTCACATGACTGCAGCTAAGAGAATCCTAAGATATTTGAAATGATGCCAGAAAGTTGGCTTATGGTATCCAAAGGAAGATGGATTAAAGCTTATTGGTTACTCATACTCAGACTATGCTGGATGTAGAGTTGACAAAAGAGTACTTCAGGTACATGTCAAATGCTTGGAAATAGATTGATTTCCTGGTTTAGCAAGAAGCAAAACTCAATAACCACATCCACAGCCGAAGCAGAGTACATAGGCGTGGGCAAATTGTGCCCAAGTCTAATGGATGAGACAACAACTGAGAGATTATGAAATTGAAGAAAAAGAGATTCCAATTATGTGTGATAACACAAGTGCTATTGCAATCACTCAGAATCCTGTGTTGCATTCAAGAACAAAGCACATTGATGTCAGATATCATTTTATAAGAGACCATGTTGAAAAGAAAGACATCATTTTGGAATGTATCTCAACTGATAAACAATTAGCTGACATATTCACCAAGCCCTTATGTGAATCAAGATTTGAAGAGCTTAAGCATGAGCTAGGGTTAATTGAGCTGAGTTAACACTCAGAAGACTCAATCAGAAGAAATGAGAGATAGAAAATGAGAAACAAACAAGTTTTCACATCAGCCAAGTGAAACAACTACATCGAAAAGTCAGTTGTATCGAGTTAGCTGACAACTGAGTCGCTTAATGAGAAGAGAGAAGAAGAGTTAAGTCATTTGAGAAATAAGCTGAGTCATTTATGAGCTAAGTGATAAAAACGCAATCATTTTTAATGAGCGGGAATGTTTTTAAGGATGACGTTAGCATAATAATGATGGGTACAGTCAAAAGCTGCACAGTAAGCATATGATTGGATATAAATGCTGCTGCATTAAATGCGAGGAATTAAATGTGGTTTGACGTGCTAAATCTGAGCCGTTGATCTTGATTAAATTTCAAAAATCAAAACACGTCCTTTCATAACTCTTATATACTCATTTTTCAGTTTTCTCTCTCTCACACTCAAAACTGTTCATCTTCAAAGCAAAAGAAAAGCAAGTTCATTTCTCTCGCAAATCCTACCAGTTCTCAAGCAAGTTTATCAAGTTTTAATCGGTAAAACTCTCTGAAAATGGCACCAAAGTTTAACTTCGTCAAGTTATCGAAGCAAATCCACTCTGGATTGACTGTGGATTTTGAAGGAATGGTGAAGCAGGGTTCCGATGAAACCCTAGTAAAGAAGATTGCTAATATGCTAGAAAAGTTCGGTCTCAGGACTTTTCTTACTTTCAAGTACTCGCACACCTACCTTGAAGAGGTGGCGCAGTTCTATGTAAATGCTGAGGTGCAGGACGAAGGAATCAAGTCCTCCATCCACCACAAGGACATCATGATTACTGCTAAGGACCTTGCGGAGCACTGTTTGCTGCCGTCTGAGGGCTTGACGGAAATAAACGAAGCTGATGTTAACTTGGCTACTGCATGGAAAGAAGTAGCCAAACCGGAGTGCGCTGCGAAAGTAGTCTACACAGCTGAGAACAAACTGCTGAAGGACGACTATCACAAGTTGATGGATGTCGTTGCAAAGTGTGTAGACATGAATTTTGGCAGCTTCAATCAGCTGTCAAAGACCAAGCTGATCGTCATGGTTGCGATCATGCAGGGTAAAAAAGTTAACTGGGCTGAGTTCGTATATAGCAGACTCTGATAGAATGTTGGGAAGAAATCATACAAGGAGGACGGATCCTTTGGAGGATCACTTGGCTATGGCCTGGTAATTGGCCATCTGATGGAAGTGAAGGGCATTCCCCTTCTGCATGGAAAGCCCTTCCATGTAAACAAAAAGATGTTCAGGGATAATCTTTCAGGAGCACAAAAGAGAGCCCATGCGAAGAGGGTGGATACAAGTGAAGAGGAATTAGGTGAACCCGAAGACACAACTGTTACCTCCCCTCCTAAGAAGAAAGCTGCAAAGAAGAAGGCTGCCTCTGCAGTAAAGAAACAGGATGCACCTGCCCCTGCAGCCGAGTCACCTGCCCAAGCAGCCATGTCTCCTGCCCCTGCAGCCGAGGTTGAGAAGGAAGTCCAAATACCTTCTCCAGCCATAAGGAAGAAGAGGACTGCCAAACCTAGAAAGGCAGCTGCCTCTAAGGAAATTCAAAAAGCCTTCACATTGGAGGAACCGGAGGAAACAGAACTAGAGATTCCTCTGGTTAAAACCAACAAAAGAAAAAGAATGTCCAAACTTTCAGAGCTTGAAAAGACAGCTGAATATGCTACTCAGCTGGAGAAAACATCTGAGATTGCTGACACTGAGGAAGTACAGTCTCCTGAAATAGTTGATGAAACTGCCAAGTCTGCTGAAGATGATCAGTAGAGGCCCCAAGAAGACCCAGCTGTGGAGAGAACAACTGAGGAAAAAGAAGCAGCTGAGATAATTGAATCTTTACCTGAGAAAGTTGTCTCTCCGCCTGCTACGGACGATGCTAAAGGTGAAGAGCATCAGAACATCTTGCTTTCCATCCCAGAAAAGGAAGGACAAGAAGAAGATGACGATGATGATGTCATCATGTATTCTCCTATATACCCAGACATCCAGTGCCGTCTACGTTAATGGAGAGCATGGAAGCTAAGTCACTCGAGGGAGCAGTTTGAACGCCCTGAGTTCATAGAAGAAGAGGAGGAGTTGTTCGAATTTCTCGGCATCACCAAAGACGTTCAAGCCCTTGATGAAGATAAATGCTCGAATATCTTACAAATCTTCAAGGAGAATGAACAAGCCAAAGTAGCCGAGGAAGCAGAAGCTCGCGAAAAAGCCAGTATATGTCCTCTTACTGGAACTTTAGAACACACTCACTCTCACCTAGATGTGCTCTCGGAAAGTGATGAAGATATGTATCCCATTGCTGCTACAGAGAAGTCAGATATGCATCAAGCTTTGAAGGAATCCAGAATGTTGCATGAGCAATAAATGTTCGAAGGACCAGGAGAGTCCTCACAATCTCTCCTAGAGACAGACCCGTTGGGAGTAGTGCAGCAGATTGCCACAACCATAGCTGCAGCTACGTCCCCAGTTGTTTCAGAAGATGGGTCCTAGGGACTTGGCGATGAGACTGGGAATTTGGGCACCCAAGTTGAGCCAACCCCTACTGAAGGTGTTTTATCACCTGCCCCAACGGCTGAGCACTCAACGGAAGCAGCTGGGAGTCTGGAGATGAGTGACCCCATCTTCAGTCACTCAGTTAGTGTGCCCGCTAAGGGGGAAACTCACTCCACTGCAGCAAAGTAGGAGGATGCTGCAGATGACTCCACAATGAAGAAAGGAGGCGAAGTGGAAAAAGAAAAAGAACCACTACAGCAAAGTAGGAGGATGCTGCAGTCATATGGCTTTCTTTTGGAGTAGATTGGAATCTTGCACATACACCTACTGCAAAGGTGATGTCTGGCCTGCTTGCTGTTAAATAGAGCAGTGATCCAATAAGTGCTATGTATCTTGTTTGATCCACAGGCTTGCCATCTGCATCCATGTCCATCTTGACTAAAGTGTTCATTGGTATTATCACAGAAGACTTCTCTTCCATACCAAATTTCTTCATTAAATCTCTGGTGTACTTTGTTTGACTTATGAAGGTGCCATCCTTCAGCTGTTTTACTTGAAGTCCTAAGAAGAATGTCAGCTCTCCCATCATGCTCATTTCAAATTTCCCTACATGAGGTTTGAGAACTTATAACACAGCTCTTTGTTTGTGGATCCAAAGATGATGTCATCCACATATATTTGAACAAGCAGTATACTCTCCCCATCTTGAATTCTGAAGAGTGTTCTGTCCACTTTGCTTTTGGTGAATCCATTATCTGTCAGAAATTGATATAATGTATCATACCAAGCTCTTGGTGCTTGTTTCAATCCATATAGAGCTTTCTTGAGCTTGTACACCTTACCTCCAATGGTCTTCTGCTCAAAACCTGGAGGTTGCTCAACATAGACTTCTTCTTCCAACAATCCATTAAAAAATGCACTTTTCACATCCATTTGATATACAGTGAAGTTTTTGTGTTCAGCATAGGCAAGAAACATCCTTATTGCTTCTAATATTGCAAAAGGAGCAAAAGTTTCATCAAAATCTATTCATTCTTCTTGGAAATACCCTTTGGCTACCAATCTTGTTTTGTTTCTCACCACAGAACCTTCCTCATTCATCTTGATTCTGAAAACCCATTTCGTGCCAATAACATTTTGATGGGCTGGTCTTTGCACCAATTCCCATACTTTGTTCCTTTCAAATTGGTTCAGCTCTTCCTGCATGGCTTGAATCCAATGTGTGTCATCTAATGCTTGGGACACTTATTTGGCTCTATTTGGGAAATAAAACAAGTGAACATTGCTTCTTGTTGAGCTCTGGATCTGGTTCTTACACCATCTCTCACATCTCCAATGACTAGCTCTGGTGGATGGTCTCTCAGCCATCTCACATCAGGTTGAAGTAAATCAGTTGGATTCAGTCGTCTTGCAGGTGTGTTGTCTTGAGCAGTTCATTCATTATCATTCAGCTGTAGATTTTCCAGCTGTCTTTGAGACTCAGATGTCTCATCTTCATCTTGATTGATTGCTCCAGTTTCAGCTTCAACATAGGGACTCTTCTGCATAGTTGGCTGATTCAGCTTATCAGCTAACTCTTCAATATCTTTTCCATTTACATTAGGTTCAAAAACAATTACATGAATAGACACTTTTGTGACCATAGTCCTCTTGTTCAGCACTCTATAGACTTTACTTTCAGCTGAGTATCCCAAAAAGATACCTTCATCAGCTTTATCATCAAAAGCCTTTAGATTATCCTTGCCATTTTTGTGGATAAAGCATTTACATCCAAATATTCTAAAATACCCAACATTTGGCTTTCTCTCTGTCCATATTTCATAGGGAGTCTTTGTCAGCTGTCTGTTAATCATGCATCTATTTTGAGTGTAGCATGCAGTGTTGATGGCTTCAGCCCAAAATCTCTTAGGTAGTCCGACTTCAGCTAACATGGTCCTTGCAGCTTCCTTGAGAGTTCTATTTCTTCTTTCTGCTACTCCATTCTGTTGTGGAGTCCTTGCTGCAGATAATTCATGAGCAATACCATTTTCAACACAATATTGAGTTATTATCACATTGACAAACTCAGTTACTCTATCATACCTTATTTTTATAATGGTTTGACTCTTCTCATTTTGAACTCTTCTCATTCACTAAGGTAACTTGTGCAAAGTTTCTTTCTTTTTGCACATGAAGATTGTCCAAATATATCACGAATAATCATCCACCACCACTAAGGTGTATTTCTTTCTACTTATGCTAGCTGGCTCAACTTGACCAAATAAATCCATATGCAACAGATGCAATATTCTTGTTGAAGATGGACTAGACTTCTCTTTGAATGATAATTCGATCTGCTTTCCCATTTGGCATGCATCACAAACACTTTCCTTCTTAAACACTGAGTCTGGCAGTCCTTCTACACGATGACTCCTTGCAAGCTTGTTAATTGTCTTGCAGTTCAAATGACTCAGCTTCTTGTGCCATAGCCAACTTGATTCGGCTGTACTCTTTGCTAATAGACAGGTGCTTGGTGTGGCAGTCGACCAATCTACCACATACATGTTCTTCTGTCTGGACCCTTGCAGCACTATTTCATTTGATTCGGTATTTTTAATTTGGCACACCCCCATATAGAATCCAATATTATAGCCCTTGTCATAGAGTTGGCTGATGCTTAACAGGTTGAAGTTGAGACCTTCAACATATGCAACATTTGTGGTTTCTAATCCATTTTTCTTGATAGATCCAGTGCCTCTTATTTCCCCTGGAGCTTCATTATCTCCAAATATGACTTTGCGCCTCTAATCTCCTTGAATTTTGATAGATTTTTCTTGTTTCCTGTCATGTGTCTGGAACAGCCACTATCCATGTACCAGCATGTACCAGGTTCATTGGCACTCAGCTGTTCCTTGAACCTGCAATCAAGGAAATTAGTTTTTAGGTACCCATGCTTCTCTAGGTGATCCAACCAACCTATAGCCAAATGATATGACTCTAAGAGGTTGCCATCTATCCGTGCCATAATCATAACTTATTTTGGCAAATTGCTTGGGGGCTTTAGGTTCATACAGGTGTCTCTTTTGTCTGTATGCATGTGTGTGTGTGTTTTGGAAATCGCCTTCTTTGGGTAGTTGTGATATTTCTGAGTGTAGTGCCTGGTGCATATGTGTGCTGATGATAGCTCTTTTGCCTTTGGAATGACCTTTGCTGAGTTCTAGGCCTTTGCCATTTGGGCTTATATTCCATAGGTCTTTGCTGAAATTTCACATTATTCCAATCAGCTTGGCTTGGGTAGTTTTCACCATTCCCATCATATGTGTTTCTTTGATAAAACTTCTGGGGTTTTTGGTAGCTCGGTTTATTCTTCACAGTACTTCCTATTTGGAGTTTGCTTTGAGGAACTTTGTTGGATTTCTTCTCACTTGTCCTCTCAAAGATACTCAATCAAGGTTGTTTTTCTTTTCCTTTATATCCAAGGCCAGTTTGTTTGTGATTGTGCTTTGGAGTGACTGTGGGTGCAACATTTGGTGTCTTGGATTTTTGAAATGCTTCATTACTTGAAGATCCTTTTTCCAAAATCACTCTGGGAATTTGACTGTGCACAAAGGAATTGAATCCTATGCATGTCTTATCTCCACACTCTTTTTGGCTCATGATGAGGTCATCCAATGATTTGGATGCCTTTGTAAATGATGCAATCACATTTTTGAGATCATTTTCCCTCTTTTCTAAAGCAGCTATCTCTGCTATTAGTTTAGCATTCTCAGCCTTCAGCTCTTTGTTCTCATCAGCTATGTGAGTTAGAGTACTCAGCTCCTTAGTCAGATGTGAGTTTTGGCTTTTGAGCGGGCTATTTTCCTCATTTAATAGTGTGTGTGAGGATTTAATGTGCTCAAAATCTTTGATCATTTTGCCTAATGAATCATAAAGATCAGTGGGTGATGAAGTGTGTGTGTCACAATCACTATCACTAGAATATGAGTGAGATGAGTTAGAGTGTACCTCATCTTCTTGGTCAGGTTGATCTTGTTCTTTAGCCACTAGACAGATCATTGCTTCTTCTTCAGAATCTCTTGAGTAGTCAGCTTTACTACTCTCTGAGTCTCTCTGAGTGTTGCATCATAAAGACTCTTCTTTTTTCTTCATTTCTGTATTTATTGACTACTGGGTATGGACAATCAATAGCAAAGTGTCCTGGTTGTCTACAGTTCCAACACAGGTTCTCAACTCTTTGATCAGCTCTTTCCGTTCTTGGGTTATCAGCTCTCTGATATTCAACCTTTTGATACTCAGCTCTCTTGGGTGGCCTATCTTCCCTTGACTTGGAGGGAACTGAATGTCTCCTGGAGGATTCACCTTTGTTTCTTTTGTAGTTCTTGTTGAAGAACTTGTTGAATCTTTTAACCATAAGGGCAATCTCTTCCTGGTCAATGGCTTCCTTGACCTCAACTCTCTTCCCATCCTTAACTATAAGTGCAGCTGTTTTGGGTACAACTGTCTCCTCTTGATCCTTTCTTCTCAGCTCAAATTCATAAGCTTTGAGATCTGAGAATAGCTCATGATTGGATGTTTTTGATAGGTCCATCGAGTGCCTTAGAGCCATGGTCTTCATTCCCTTAGAATTTTCATACACATCTCCTTTTGTGCGTATTCCTTTCCAAGAGCTGAGAGCTCATTTGTGATTTCAGTGAATCTACTATCCAGCTGATCCATTGTCTCACCTGCAAGTATTTTAAAGTTTTCAAACTTTTGAACAACAACAAATAATTTGTTTTCTTTAATTTGCTCTGATCCTTCACAAATTAAAGTTAGCTTATACCAGATTTCTTTTGTTGTTTTGCATGATTTGACTTTATTGAACATTGCTTTGTCCAGAGTCTTATAGAGAATATCCTTGGCCACATTGTCCAAGTTGTATCTTTTTCTGTCATCATTGATCCACTCAGTCCTTGGTTTTTCAACTAGGGCTGGTCCTGCCTCAGCCACAACTTCTTCTCCTTCAGCTGCAGCTGCTCTCCTTGCGGCTGTGTTCACTTTCAATATTTGCAGTGGCCCATCCTCTATCACTAGCCACATTTCATCATGTAAAGCAGATAGATGAGCCTGCATACAAATTTTCCAGTCATCAAACTCCTCAATAGTGAACATAGGAATGCGTGTCAAATTTGCTTCCATGATAATAACTTTGCTGAATAAAAGAGATGATTTTTGAAAGAGCAAGTGTTAAAAAAAATTCTTTGAAAGATTGGAAATCTAGTTCAATAACCAGTGCGAAAGGCTCAATGAACCAACCGTTGTGATACCACTTGTAGGTCCGAAGGGGTGTGAGTAGGGTTTAGAAGGGGGGGTTGAATAAACCTTACCAACTTTTATATTTTAGTCCTTGTAAAATAATACAGAGTTAATTCCACAGCTAAGTCCTTGAGGGACAGCTAAGTTAGTTAATCAGCAGAGTTAGCCACTCAACAGACTCGAAAGAGTCACGATAGAATAACTCAGTTGTTTAGACTAAACCTTAACTTGGCTGTGATGAGATTTTCAGCGGAAGACTTAACACACTTGAATTTGATTTAACTTTGTTTTAACACTTTGTTAATTATAATTTGATAGCAAATTATCAGCAGATATGTAGGTCCCAAGGGGTGTGAGTAATGTTTAGAAGGGGGGGGGGGTTGAATAAACCTTACCACATTTTATCGATTTTAGTCCTTTTAAAATATTACATAGTTAAATACACAGCTAAGTCCTTGGGGGACAATTAAGTTTGTTAACCAGTAGAGTTAGCCACTCAACAGATTCGATTGAGCTGTTGATAGAATAACTCAGCTGTTTAGTCTAAACCTTAACTTGGTTGTGATGAGATTTTCAACGGAAGACTTAACACCCTTTAATTTGATTTAATATGTTTTAAACACTTGGTTTTAGCACTTAGTTACTTATCAGTTGGATAGCAAATTATCAGCAGATATAAAGTGATATGCAGAAATAAAATGCTGAGATGTAAATGACACAATAATTTTTATAGAGGTTCGAAGATGGGGTAATTCTTTTACTCCTCTCTTCTCCAACTCCTGGAGGAATCCACTAAGTAATGATCAGAGTACAAAGTGGTTATCAGTCTAGATACAAGTCTTGATCACACATCTGACTTGATCCTTTGGGACTCAGTCTGGAGATGCCTTGGTCATACAGCTGGCTTCTCGTCCGACTCGGCTACTTCACAGTAGGCCGCTGCTGCTTTTAGCTCACTTTCTCAAGCTTCTTGGATTTGATCACGAAGCCCTCCAATAACTTGAGATTGGTTCGGCCTTGAACCTTTCTACAATCCTTCTTGGAAAATAGACCTCTTTTTGCTTCTTCAAAAGTTTCCTCTTCAACAGTTTGAAGTTGTCTTTCCTTCACAACTTAGTGTTGGATCGATTTCCTTCGAGATTTAGGCTTGAGGATTATACTTGAATAACTTGAGAATATTTTGCAGGTTACAGTATGAATAATGCTTGTTATCTCAGGTATGCAAGGTAATCAAGGTTACCTTTTCTCAAGGTGATTCTTCAGCCTTTTATAGTGAACTTTTCAAAAATCTGCCCGTTGAAGAGATTGGCTGATTTTCAAAAGTCACTTGTGTTCGTTGGCTTGTCTTTTCTTAGTCTTCAATCTTGATATGTAAACCTTTCCTCGTATTAAATGAATGATCAGTTTTTCAGAACCTGACACGAGGTGTAGTGCTTCCCATTGGTTTATTCTTTTTGCACGCTTCTGGGACTGAGCACATTAAGACATGGCAGCATGGAAGTATTACTTGTTTAAGTAATATTCTTGACTTTTGTGCAACGGATTCTTTTCAGTTAACTCCTCTCTGCAGTTGCCTTTTCCCCAGGTGACTTGAGTCTGCTCCAATGATTGAAAGACTCATCTGTCACTTCAACTTGACTTGGCTTCTCGGATTTACATAACTTACTCTTCTCACAGCTGTCTTTCAGCCGATACTCCTTCAGTCGAGTCCTTAACATCTCTTCCTTGCCACACTCAGCTGCTTCACATCGGAGTCTTCATTCTAGTCTTCAGTTGACTTCTTGTATTCCCAGGCATAGCTGACTTGACTCAGCTCATACAGCCCTATCTATTACAATACAAATTATAAGGAAATGGGGTGCCAACTTTATAGTCTAAGTTTTACATAGCATTCATCAAAATCTAAACAATAAATTTCCCAACAATTTCTTCCTTTTTGATGATGCCAAAACTTAACAAAACTAAGTAAAATGTAAACAGCACAGATACATACAGACAATGCAGAAACAAAGAATGTATGTGTTGAATAGATCGTTTTATTGATCATATCATTCATGTTCTTTACACAGCTGTTAACAATGTGTATCAGAGCAATCAGAACATATACTATATCTACGCAAAATACAGATTTTTCATTAAATGTACAGAAGACTTACATACATATGTATTTACAAAAGTAAAGTACATGAAGGGGTTGGTAGCAACACTTTATTGCCTTCGTTGCCTCCTTCTTTCTTCTTCAGCTCTGTCTTCGTCAACTCTCTTTCTCTTCTTCTCATCTTCCGCTGCTTTCTTCTTTTCGTAGGCTCTTTTCGTAGATTCATCTTTTCTTTTTCTTTCATGTCTTTCTTGCCACAGCTGAGTTTGCCTCTTATTTTCTTCTTCGATTCTTTTGAAATACTCAGCATTTTTCCTCTCTACTTTCGGATTGGCTATAGCATCATATCCAGCCCAGTCGATCCTTCCTTTCTTGCCTAGATCTACATATTCAATATTTTTGGGCAGAGGTTTAGGTATAAAACCTCCACCTCCACCACTTCTTCCTTCTCTTCTGGGCGTATATTGTACCGGAGTCTTCTTCTTACCAGCAGAGTGACTGCTAGTAGTCTGCTGCCTATCAGCTTTTTCGCATAGCTTCAGTCCTTTCTCCCAGTACAAGTCCCAGGCATGGGCTATGGACATGTTTTTGAAATATCCTTCGGACTCGAGCGTTTTGAATTCTTCAACAAGATCTTGGCTCTTGTCCGTCATCCGAATGGCATCCAGATCTTTTTCTGAATGCCTCCGAATTGTTTCAACATCTTTTCAACACGGACATCCGTTCTTTTATCGAAATCCTCCATATATGCTTCTACAATCTTTTTCTTATGAGGCATAGGCACAACAGAGTGATAGAGCGGCAGAGTTACAGGAAGTTTGCTGATTATGCTAGCTGTGACATGACCTTGCTTAGGGGTTTCAGCAAGCATTAAGGTCACATCTTTTGACCTTTCCCCCTCAACAGCTTTTCCCTTTTCTTTCCTCTTCTCAACAGCTGTGTCTTTCTTCTCTACGATAGTTGTTTCCTTTAAACTCTTTAGGTATTCCTCTTCCCCCTTTTTGGCATCATCAAAGGAGAGAGAACCCCTGAAACATCCCAAAGAAGCATGAAGTCCAAATGGCTGATGGTCAATCGGTGAGTCATTGTGGCATAGGCTGTACGAAATTCAGAACGGGTGGCCTTCGACTTAGTTGTAACTAGTTTCATTTCAGCCATGATGAGGCTGAATTTGGCATTCATAGTCTCCTCAAGTCGCAGAATTTCTTTCTTCTGAAACTCCTGCAGCAGCTCCATTTCGGTTTTGTGAGAGGCATGCAACCTCTCAATGTACTCCTGCATTCTCTGCTTCATGTCAGCATTATCTGTGCTCCAAACAATCATCCTATTGTGGAGTGCCTTGAAGTAACGAACTTGTTCGAGACGCATGGCAGATTGCTGCTGACACCACTACCTGATTCTTATCACTATCCTTCTCAAGTCGGCTGTGAGGGTAGCATCTCGATTGTCCAGCCGCATGTCCAATGAGGCCTGATGCCGTTCGATCCTCTCAATCTCTTCGTAGATTTTCTTGAAGACTTCACGGATTTCAGTTGTCACTTCCGATTCAATCAAGGCGTCATTCAACGCCAAAATCAAATTTTGCTTGATGATGGGTTCTTCGCGTGCAGTACTTTTTCTCTCGTTTCTTGCGCAGTTTCTTCTTCTAGTGCAGGTAGCTCGATTGAAAATGGGAAGGTCTCTTCAAATGCATCGTCTCGTACATGTGAAATTGTACGAGAGGTCATTTCTACTGCAGCTCTGGAAGCCTGCGCAGTTAACTATGATTCACCTGGGGCCTTTGATGGTATTGACCCGGTGGCCGAGCCTCACTGTCTTAACACTTATTCGGTCTCAAATTGGTTTTTCCTTTTGAGTTTGATATTCCTCGGCCGTATCAGTAGCGTCATCGGAAGATGATGAGACTTGAGGACTTGGCTCATCATCAAAATTGAACGTTTGACGAGCAGCTTTGAAATCCGGCTTACTCGTACTTGGAAAAACATCCTCACCATGAGTCTTTTGATGTGCGGCAGGGTGGACTCAACTTCATCTTCGAGATCCCGTAAATGATATATTAGGGTTGTCTTGGGAATCATGAAGAGCACTAATCTCCTTCCCAGTTCTTCAATATGAACGGGAGGGATGTTCTCATTTACGTCTCTTTTACCCAGGGAAGTCTCAACCTCCTTGGGCCTTCATTACACTGCTGCGTCGTAAATCGCTGCGCAGCAAGGCCTTGTACATTTCCTTCGACAGACGCAACTATCTTAGGGTCTTCTATAGTGGCATCCAGAGAAGTCTCAACTCCCTGGATTGCACTTTCATTGCCCAAAATGTTAACTCCCGCGGCAGATCCATCATGTGCCTCGACTGCATCAGCAGTGTCCTCAGCCTGCAAAGTTGTTGGCACTTCAGCTGGGACAGACTCAACTGTCCGAGCTTCATCAGTGACAACTTGTTGTTGTTCTTTTTTTTTCTCATTCTCTACTTCGCCTCCTTCCTTCATAGTGGAGTCATCTGCAGCATCCTCCGACCTAGCTGTAGTGGAGTGAGTTTCCCCCTCAACTGGCGCACCAGCTGAGTGACTGATGGTGGGGTCACTCTACTCCAGACTCCTGGCTGTTTCCATTGAGTGCTTAGCCGTGGGGACAGGTGGTAAGACACCTTTAACAGGGGTTGGCTCAACTTGGGTGCCCAAGTTCCCAGTGTCATCGTCAAGTCCCTTAGATTCATCCTTTGAGTGAACTGGGGAAGTGGGTGCAGCAATAACTGTGGCAATATGATGTACCACTCCCAACAGATCAATCTCCAGCTGAGATTTGGAAGACTCTCTTGGTCCTTCCCTCAGCTGTTGCTCATGCATTATTCTGGATTCCAGCATGGCTTGCTGCATGTCCAACTTTTCTGTTGCAGCCATGGGATCCAAGTCTTCATCACTCCCCGAAAGCATATCAATGTGAGGATTAGTATGGTTGTTGGTCCCAGTGAGAGGACAAATGCTGGCTTTCTCACGAGCTTTAGCTTCCTCTGCTAATCCTCTCATTTTCTTTCTCCTTGAAGATATGCAAGATATCCAGGCAGTTATCTTCATCAAGTGCCTGAACCACGGTGGTCAATCTTAGGAAATTCAGCAATTCTTCCTCTTTCTCAATGAATTCAGGGCGTTCAAACTGTACACTCGAGCGACTCAGCTTCCATGCTCGCCATTCACGCAGACGACGCTGAATGTCTGGGTACATAGGAGAAACAACTATCACATCATCATATTCATCCTCTTCTTGTTGCCCTTCCTTTTCAGGCCCAGCTCCTTCAGCAGCGTCGGGGGCAGGTGGAGACACAACTCTTTTATCAGGAGATTTTGCTATCTCTGTTGCCTTTTCTTCCTCAGCTATTTTATCCACAGCTGGGTCTTCTATTTGCCTCTGCTGATCGGCCTCAGCAGACTTGGTTGTTTCAACAACAACTTCTGGAGACTGCACTTCTTCAGCAGTCTCAGAGATTTTCTCCAGCTGAGTGGCAGACTCAGCTGTCTTCTCAAGCTCCGAGAGCTTGGTGATTCTTCTTCTTCTTTTTGTCCTTACCAAAGGAAGTTCTAGTTCGGATACTTCTTCCTCAGCTTCCTTAGCGGCGGGGGGGGCCGTGCATCTTTCTTGGCTTGGCAGACCTCTTCTTTTTGATGGTCGGAGAAGGTATTTGGGGTTCCTTCTCCGCCTTGGCTGCGTGGGCAGGAGACACGACTGCAGGGACATGGGCATCTTTTGTCTTTGATGCAAGGGCAGCTTTCTACTTTGCAGATGTAGGGACAACTTTCTTCTTCGGAGGGAAGGCAACAGTTGTTTCCTCGGGGTCAGTTGATTCCCCCTCACTGGTGTCAGCCCTCTTCACATGGGCTCTCTTCTGGACTCCTGAGAGGTTAGCCCTAAACATCTTCTTGTTTACATAGAAGGACTTTCCATGTTGAAGGGGAATGTCCTTCACTTCCATCAAGTGGCCAATAACTAGGCCATAGCCGAGTGATCCTCCAAAGGATCCATCTTCCTTGAATGACTTATTCGCAATGTTCTCGCAGAGTCTGACTGTATACGAACTCAGCCTAGTTAACTTTCTTTCCTTGCATGATCGCAGCCATGACGATCAACTTAGTCTTGGATAGCTGATTGAAGCTTCCAAACTTCATGTCCACGCATTTTGAGACGACATCTATCAGCTTGTGATAGTCGTCCTTCAGCAATTTCTTTTAAGCTGTGTAGACTACTTCGCAGCACACTCAGGTTTGCCTACTTCTTTCCATGCAGCAGCCAAGTCCACATCAGCTTCGTATATCTCTGTCATACCCTCCGACGGTAATAAGCAGTGCTCCGCAAGGTCTTTAGCAGTGATCATGATGTCCTTGCGGTGGACGGAGGACTTAATCCCTTCGTCCTGCACCTCGGCGTTCACATAGAACTGCGCCACCTCTTCCAGGTAGGTGTGCGAGTATTCTATCATCAAAAAGGCTTCAAGCTCAGATTTTTTCTACATATCTGCTATTTTCTTCACATGGGTTGCATCTGAACCCTGCTTAATCATGCCTTTGAAATCCACTGAGGAACCTGAGTGGATTTGCTTCGATAACTTGACGAAATCGGTCTTTGGTGCCATATTTAGAAGATTCTACCGATTAAATCTTGATAAACTTGCTTTGAGAACTGGTAGGGTTTTTGAGAGAAAAAAGACTTGCTTTCGTATTTTTGAAGATGAATAGTTTTCAGTGTGAGAGAGAAAACTGAAAGAATGAGTATATAAGGGTTATGAAAGGACATTTTTTTTGGTTTTTGAATTTTGATCGAGATCAACGGCTCAGATTTAGCACGTCTCATTGCATTTAATTTCTCGCATTTAATGCGGCAGCATTTATATCCAATCATATGTTTGTTGTGTAGCTTTTGACTGTACCCGTCATAATTACGCTGACGTCATCCTTAAAAACATTCCCTCTCTTTAAAAACGACTGCGCTTTTGTCACTTAGCTCATAAATGATTCAGCTTATTCCACAAATGACTCAACTCTACTTCTCTCCTTTCATATAGTGACTCAGCTGTCAGCTAACTCGATACAGATGACTTTCTGATATGGCTGGTTCACTTGGCTGATTTATGAGATTTGCTCTGTCTTTATCTTTTCACGGTCCATCCTTTCTCATTGAGTCTTCTGAGTGTCAACTCAACTCAACTAACCCTATCTCATACTTAAGTTCTTCAAATCTTGTTTCACATAAGGGTTTGGTGAATATGTCAGCTAATTGTTTATCAGTTGAGATATATTCCAAAGTGATGTCTTTCTTTTCAACATGATCTCTTATTAAATGATATCTGACATCAATGTGCTTTGTTCTCGAATGCAACACAGGATTCTGAGGCAATAGCACTTGTGTTATCACACATAATTAGAATCTCTTTTTCTTCAATTTCATAATCTCTCAGCTGTTGTCTCATCCATAAGACTTGGGCACAACAACTGACCACAACTATGTACTCTACTTCATCTGTGGATGTGGCTATTGAGTTTTGCTTCTTGCTAAACCAGGAAACCAATTTGTTTCCAAGCATTTGACAAGTTCCTGAAGTACTCTTCCTGTCAACTCTACATCCAGCATAGTCAGAGTCTGAATAACTAATAAGCTTGAATCCACCTTGCTTTGGATACCATAAGGCAACTTCTTGGCATCCCTTCAAATATCTTAGGATTCTCTTAGCTGCAGTCATATGGCTTTCTTTTGGAGTAGATTGGAATCTTGCACATACACCTACTGCAAAGGTGATATCTGGCCTGCTAGCTGTTAGATAGAGCAGTGATCCAATAAGTGCTCTGTATCTTGTTTGATCTTCAGCTTTACCATCTGCATCCATGTCCATCTTGACTAATGTATTCATTGGTACTTTTACAGAAAACTTCTCTTCCATACCAAATTTCTTCATTAAATCTCTGGTGTACTTTGTTTGACTTATAAAGGTTCCATCCTTCAGCTGTTTAACTTGGAGTCCTAAGAAGAATGTCAACTCTCCCATCTTGCTCATTTCAAATTTGCCTTGCATGAGGTTTGAGAATTTATCACAGCTCTTTGTTTGTGGATCCAAAAATAATGTCATCCACATATATTTGAACAAGTAGTATACTCTCCCCATCTTGAATTCTGAAGAGTGTTTTGTCCACATTGCCTTTGGTGAATCCAGTTAGAAATTGAGACAATGTATCATACCATGCTCTTGGTGCTTGTTTCAATCCATATAGAGCTTTCTTGAGCTTGTACACCTTATCTCCAATGGTCTTCTGCTCAAAGCCTGGAGGTTGTTCAACATAGACTTCTTCTTCCAACAATCCATTTAAAAATGCACTTTTCACATCCATTTGATATACAATAAAGTTCTTGTGTGCAACATAGGCAAGAAACATCCTTATTGCTTCTAATCTTGCAACAGGAGTAAATGTTTCATCAAAAACTATTTCTTCTTCCTGGCAATACCCTTTGGCTACCAATATTGCTTTGTTTCTTACCACAGAACCTTCTTCATTCATCTTGTTTCTGAAAACCCATTTTTTGCCAATAACATTTTGATGGGTTGGTCTTTGCACCAATTCCTATACTTTGTTTCTTTCAAACTGATTCAGCTCTTCTTGCATAGCATGAATCCAATGTGTGTCATCCAATGCTTGTGACACATCTTTTGGATCTATTTGGGAAATAAAATAAGTGAACATTGCTTCTTGTTGAGCTTTGCATCTGGTTCTTACACCATCTCTCACATTTCCAATGGCTAACTCTGGTGGATGGTCTCTCAGCCATCTCACAACAGGTTGAAGTAAACCAGCTGGGATTAGTCGTCTTGCAGCTGTTTTATCTTTATAATGGTTTGACTCTTCTCATTTTGAACTCTTCTCATCAGTTGAGGTAACTTCTGGAAAGTTTCCTTCTTTTTACACATGAAGATTGTCCATGTATATCTTGAGTAATCATCCACGACTACTAAAGTGTATTTCTTTCCACTTATGCTAGCTGGCTCAACTGGACCAAATAAATCCATATGCAACAGATGCAATATTCTTGTTGAAGATGGACTAGAGTTTTCTTTGAATGATGATTTGATCTGCTTTCCCATCTGGCATGCATCACAAACACTTTCTTTCTTGTATACTGAGTCGGGCAGTTCTTCCACAAGATGACTCCTTGCAAGCTTGTTAATAGTCTTGAAATTTAGATGACTCAGCTTCTTGTGCCACAGCCAACTTGATTCGACTGTACTCTTTGCTAACAGACAAGTGCTTGGTGTGGCAGTCGACCAATCTACCACATACATGTTTTCTTGTCTGGATCCTTGCAACACTACTTCATTTGATTCAGTGTCTTTAATTTGGCACACTCCCATATTGAATCCAACATTATTGCCCTTGTCACAGAGTTGGCTGATGCTTAACAGGTTGAAGTTGAGACCTTCAACATATGCAATATCTGTGATTTCTAATCTATTTTTCTTGATGGATCCAGTGCCTCTTATTTCCCCTGGAGCTTCATTTCGTCCAAATATGAATTTTGCGCCTCTAATCTCCTTGAATTTTGACAGATTTTGCTTGTTTTTCATCATGTGTGTCCGGAATGACCACTATCCATGTACCAGGTTTCTTGGCACTCAGTTGTTCCTTGAACCTGCGATCAATGAAATTATTTTTTAGGTACCCATACTTTCCTAGGTCCTGAGGGGTTAGTGATGTAAGATGATCCAACCAACCTATAGCCAAATGACTTGACTCTAAGAGGTTGCCATCTATCTGTGCCATAATCATAACTCACTTTGGCAAATTGCTTGGGGGTTTTAGGTTCATAAAACTGTGTCTTTTGTCTCCTTCTTTGGGTAGTTGTGATATTTCTGGGTGTAGTGCCTGGGTGCATATGTGTGCTGATGATAGCTCTTTTGCCTTTGGAATGGCCTTTACTGAGTCTAGGCCTTTGCCATTTAGGCTTATATTCCATAGGTTTTTGCTGATATTTCACATTATTCCAATCAGTTTGGCTTGGGTAGTTTCTACCATTCCCATCATATGTGTTTCTTTGATAGAACTTCTAGGGTTTCTGGTAGCTCTGTTTCTTCTTTACAGAGTACTTCCTGTTTGGAGTTTGCTGAGGAACTCTGTTGGATTTCTTCTCAATTGTCCTCTCAGCATACTCAACTGGTTGTTTTCCTTTTCCTTTATATCCAAGGCCAGTTTGTTTGTGATCGTGCTTTGGAATGAAAGTGGGTGCAGCATTTGGTGTCTTGGATTTTTGAGATTCTTCATTACTTGAAGATCCGTTTTCCAGAATCACTCCCGAGTTTGTGACTGTGCAAAGGAATTGAATCCTATGCCAGTTTTATCTCCACACTCTTTTTGTCTCATAATAAGGTCATCCAATGATTTAGATGCCTTTGTAAATGATGCAATCACATTTTTGAGATCATTTTCCCTCTTTTCTATAGCAACTATCTCTGCTATTAGTTTTGCATTTTCAGTCCTCAGCTCTTTGTTCTCATCAGCTATGTGACTTAGAGTACTCAGCTCCTTAGTCAGTTGTGAGTTTTGGCTTTTGAGCTGGCTGTTTTCCTCATTTAATAGTGTGTGTGGGGATTTAATGTGCTCAAAGTCTTTCATCATTTTGCCTAATGAATCATAAATATTAGTGGGTGATGAAGTGTGTGTGTCACAATCACTATCACTAGAATCTGAGTGAGATGAGTTAGAGTGTACCTCATCTTCTTGGTCAGGTTGATCTTGTTCTTTAGCCATTAGACAGATCATTGCTTCTTCTTCAGAATCACTTGAGTAGTCAGCTTCACTACTCCTTGAGTCTGCTGCTTCTTTTGACTTGACTGTCTCAGCAGTCTCTGCAGCCAACATTGCCTTTTTCTTTTCTTGTCTTTTTTCTCTGAAGACTTTTCTTTCTTCTTCATTCATTCCAAAGATTTATTGACTACAGGATATGGACAAATAATAGCAAAGTGTCCTGGTTGTCTACGCCCCAACACAGGTTCTCAGCTCTTTGATCAATTATTTTCGTTCTTGGGTTATCAGCTCTCTGATATTCAATCTTTTGATGCTCAGCTCTCTTGGGTGGCCTGTCTTCCCTTGACTTAGAGGGAGTTGAATGTCTCCTGGAGTATTCACCCTTGTTTCTTTTATAGTTCTTGTTGAAGAACTTGTTGAATCTTTTAACCATCAAGGAAATTCCTCCTGGTCAATGGCTTTCTTGACCTCAGCTCTCTTCCCATCGTTGACTATAAGTGCAGCTGTTTTGGGTACAACTGTCTCCTCTTGATCATTTCTTCTCAGCTCAAACTCGTAGGCTTTGAGGTCTGAGAATAGCTCATGGTTGGATGTTGTTGTGAGGTTCATTGAATGTCTCAAGGCCATGACCTTCTTTTCCCATTCAGCTGGGAGGCTTCTCAGAATTTTCATACACATTTCCGTCTGTGTATATTCATTCCCAAGTGTGGATAAATCATTTGTGATCTCAGTGAATCGAGCATCCAGCTGATCCAAGGTTTCACCTGCAATCATTTTAAAATTTTCAAATTTTTGTACAACAACGGACAATTTGTTTTCTTTAATTTGCTCAGATCCTTCACAAATTAAAGTAAATTTATCCCATATTTGTTTTGCAGTTTGAGAAGATTTGACTTTATTGAACATTACTTTGTCCAAGGTTTTGTAAAGTATGTCCTTGGCCACATTGTCCAAGTTGTATCTTTCTTCATCCTCATTTGTCCATTCAATCCTTGGTTTCTCAACCAGGGTCTTACTTGCTTCAAAGAGCAGCTTCCTCTCCTTCACCGCGTGCTCTCTTCAGAAATTGTGTTTACTTTTAGTATTTGCAGTGGCCCATCCTCTATCACTATCCACATTTCGTCATGTAAAGCAGATAGATGAGCCTCGCATACGAATTTTCCAAGATCAAATTCCTTAATAGTGAACATAGGAATGCAAATTTGCTTCCATGATAATAACTTGGTTTAATAAGTTTTAAACACTTGGTTTTAGCACTTAGTTACTTATCAGTTGGATAGCAAATTATCAGCAGATATAAAGTGATATGCAAAAATAAAATGCTGAAATGTAAATGACACAATAATATTTATAGAGGTTCAAAGATGGGGTAATACTTCTACTCCTCTCTTCTCCAACTCCTGGAGGAATCCACTAAGTAATGATCGAGTACAAAGTGGTTATCACCCGTATACAAGTCTTGATCACACAAATGACTTGATCCTTTGGGACTCGATCCCCGAGATGCCTTGGTCACACAAATGCTGGCTTCTCGTCCGACTCGGCTACTTCACTTCACAGGCAAATTTGCGCTTGCTACTTCACTCACTTTCTCAAGCTTCTTGGATTTGATCACGAAGCCCTCCAATAACTTGAGTTTGGTTCAACCTTGAACCTTTCTACAATCCTCCTTGGAAAGTAGACCCCTTTTTGCTTCTTCAAAAGTTTCCTCTTCAACAGTTTGAAGTTGTCTTTCCTTCACAACTTAGTGTTGGATCGATTTCCTTCGAGATTTAGGCTTGAGGATTATGCTGGAATAACTTGAGAATATTTTGTAGGTTACAGTATGAATAATGCTTGTTATCTCATGTGTGCAAGGTAATCAAGGTTACCTTTCCTCAAAGTGATTCCTCAGCCTTTTATAGTGAACTTTTCAAAAATCTGCCCGTTGAAGAGATAGGCTGATTTTCAAAAGTCACTTGTGTTTGTTGGCTTGTCTTTTCTTGGTCTTCAATTTTGAGATGTAGACATTTCCTCGTATTAAATGAATGATCAGCTTTTCAGAACCTAACACGAGGTGCAGTGTTTCACATTGGTTTATTATTTTTGTATGTTTCTCGGACTGAGCACTTTAAGACATGGCAGCATGGAAGTATTACTTGTTTAAGTAATATTCTTGACTTTTGTGCAACGGATTCTTTTCAGTTAACTCCTCTCTGCAGCTGCCTTTTCCTAGGTGACTTGAGTCTGCTCCAATGATTGAAAGACTCATCTGTCACTTCATCTTGCCTTGGCTTCTTGGATTGACTTAACTGACTCTTCTCACAGCTGTCTTTCAGCCGATACTCCTTTAGTCGAGTCCTTAACATCTCTTCCTTGCCACACGCAGTTGTTTCACAGCAGAGTCTTCATTCTAGTCTTCAGTTGACTTCTTGTATTCCAAGGCATAGCTGACTTGACTCAGCTCATACAGCCCTATCTATTACAATACAAATTACAAGGAAAATGGGGTGCCAACTTTCTAGTGTAAGTTTTACATGGCATTCATCAAAATCTAAACAATAAATTTCCCAACAAGATATAAAAGGAGAATGCAGAAATAAAATACTGAAATGTAAATGACACAATAATTTTTATAGAGGTTCGAAGATGTGGTAATTCTTCTACTCCTCTCTTCTCAAACTCCTTGAGGAATCCACTAAGTAATGATCAATTTACAAAGTTGTTATCACCCGTATACAAGTCTTGGTCACACAGCTGACTTGCTCCTTTGGGACTCAGTCAGGAGATGCCTTGATCACACAGCTAGCTTCTCGTCCGACTCAGCTTCTTCACAGGGCGGTTGCCTTGCTACTTCAGCTTACTTTCTCAAGATTCTTAGATTTGATCACTAAGCCCTCCAATAACATGAGATTGGTTCGACCTTGAACCTTCCTACAATCCTTCTTAGAAAGTAGACCCCTTTTGATTCTTCAAAAGTTTCCTCTTCAACAGTTTGAAGTTGTCTTTCCTTCACAGCTTAGTGTTGGATCGATTTCCTTCGAGATTTAGGCTTGAGAATTTTGCTTGAATAACTTGAGAATATTTTGTAGGTTAAAGTATGAATAATGCTTATTTGTTTGTGGTTCAGGTAACCTTCTCTCAATGAAATTCCTCTGCCTTTTATAGTGAATTTTCAAAAATCCGCTCGTTGAAGAGATAGGCTAATTTTCGAAAGTCACTAGAGTTCGTTGGCTTGTCTTTTCTTGGTCTTCAGTCTTGAGATGTAGACCTTTCCTCGTAATAAATGAATGTCCAGCTTTTCAAGTTCTGACACGAGGTGCAGTGCTTCCCATTGGTTTATTCCTTTTGCACGCTTCTGGGACTGAGCATTTTAACACGTGGCAGCATGGAAGTATTACTTATTTAAGTAATGTTCTTGACTTTTGTGCAACGGATTCTTTTCAGTTAACTCCTCTTTGCAGCTGCCTTTTCCCCAGATGACTTGAGTCTGCTCCAATGATTGAAAGACTCATCTGTCACCTCAACTTGACTTGGCTTCTTGGGTTGACTTAACTGACTCTTCTCACAGCTGTCTCACAGCCGATACTCCTCAGCGGAGTCTTCTCTTCATATCTTTAGTTGACTTCTTGTATTTCCAGGCATAGCTGACTTGACTCAGCTTATTCAGCCCTATCTATTACAATAAGAATTACAAGAAAAATGGGGTTCCAACTTTCTAGTCTAAGTTTTGCATGGCATTCATCAAAATCTAAATAATAAATTTCCCAACAGATCTCCCTGCAGCTGAGACTGCTGGAGGTGTTGAAGACCCAAGGGAGGTTGAGACTTCCCTGGGAAAAGCTCAAGAAGTTCAGAACATCCCTCCTGTTAATATTGTTGAATCTGAGAAGGAGATTAGTGCACTTCATGATTCCCCGGAAAATCCTGACATATCATTTCTGGGGTCTGAAGACGAAGCTGAGTCCACACCTGTTGAACATCAAATGGACCCAGCTGAGGATGTTCTTCCGCAGACGAGTCAGACGAGTTTCAAAGCTGCTCGTCAAAAATTTAACTTTGATGATGAACCAAGCCCCCATATTTCATCATCTTCCGATGATGCTGATGTTGCAGCCGAGGAATAGGTAATTCATTTAGAAAAATCTACTGATGTCGAAGAAGCTGTTAAGACAGCTGAGGCCCAGTCAGCTGGCCAACCTACTCAATGGTGAATGGCCACCAGCTGAATCCAGTGTGACAGCTGAGATCCGTGAAGTCTTCAAGAAAATATGTTGAGAGATTGAGAAGATTGAACGGCACCAGGCCTTATTAGATCTGCGTCTGGACAATAGAGATGCCAACCTCACAGCAGACTTACGAGGAATTGTGGTACGGATCAGGGAATGGTGTCAGCAGCAAAGTGCAATGCGATTTGAGCAAGTTCGATATTTTAAGGCATTGTACAATAAAATGCTTGTTTGGAGTGCTAACAATGCTGATATGAAGCAGATGATGCAGACCTCTATGGAGAGATTGCATGCCTCCCACACGACTGAAATGGAGTTACTGCGTGAATTTCATCGAAAAGAAATTCTGCGTGTTGAGGAGAACATGAATACAAAGTTCAACCTTCTCATGGCTGAAATGAAACTGGTGACAGCTGAATCAAAGCCCACTCGCTCAGAATTTCGAATAGCACATGTCGCAGCAGACTCCAAGCAGAACTCAGCTCTCAGCCGACTGGATTTCATGCTCGTATGAATGTTCCCTGGGGTTCCTCTCTCCTTTGATGATGCCAAAAAGGGGGAAGAGGAGTACCTAAGGAAATTGAAGGGAGAAACAGCTGAGAAGAAAAAGGAAGAAGCAGTTGTTGAGAAGAAGAAGGGAAAAGCAGTTGAGGGGGAAAGGTCAAAGGATTTGACACTAATGATTGCTAAAACCCCTCAACAAGGTCATGTCACAACCTCAATAATCAGCAAACTTCCAGTAACTCTGCCGATCGAACACTCTGTTGTGCCTATGTCAGAGAAAAGAAAGATTGTAATAGCAGATTAGTTAGAGTTCGATAAAAAGACGGATGCTCGCGTTGAAGTAGTAATGAAACAATTCGGTGGCATTCCGGCAGGGAAGGATCAATATGCTATTCCAGATGACGGATCCGAGCCAAGATCTGTTGAAGAATTTAAAACTCTCGAATCCGAAGGCTATTTCAAGAATATGCTGGTAGCCCAAGCCTGGGATTTGTACTGGGAGAAGGGTCTGAAGCTATGCGAAGAAGCTGATAGGCAGCAGACTACCAGCAGCCATTCAGCTGGTAAGCAGAAGACTCCCATATAGTACACACCCAGAGGAGGAGAAAGAAGTGGTGGAGAAAGAGGTTTTTGACCTAGACCTCTACCCAAAAATATTGAATATGTAGATCCAGGCAAGAAGGGAAGGATCTACTGGGCTGGGTACGATGAAGTAGTGAATCTGGAAGTAGCAAGAAAGAATGTTGATTATGTGAAAAGAATAGAAGAGGAAAACAAAAGACAAGATCAGCTGTGGCAAGAGAGGCAAGAAAAGAAGCGTAAAGATGATGCTGCAAAGAGAGCTTATGAAAAGAAGAAAGCAGTTGAAGATGAAAGAAAATGAAAGAGAGCTGATGATGACATAGCTGAAGAGGAAAGAAGGAGGAAGCGAGGGCGATGAAGTGTTGCTGTGAACCTTTCGTGTATTTTACTCTTGTAAATACATTTATGTGTAAGTCATTTGTACATTCAATAAAGTGTCTTTGTATTTTCTCACTTTATATTTGTATCTTAGCATAGATGCTTGTAAATTGCTTAGATAAGATTTTGCTCTGATACACTTTGTAAATAGCTGTGTAAAGGACAAGAATGCTATGATCAATAAAATAATTGATTCTACGCATACATTCTTTGTTACTACATTGTCTGTATGTATCTTTGTTGTTTACTTGTTATTTAATGTTTTTAAGTTTTGGCATCATCAAAAAGGGGGAAATTGTTGGGAAATTATTTTGTAGATTTTTATGAATGCCATGTAAAACTTAGATTAGAATGTTGGCATCCCATTTTCCTTGTATCTTTCATTGTAATAGATAGGGTTGGACGAGCTGAGTCAAGTCAGCTATGCCTGGAAATACAAGAAGTCAACTGAAGAAGTGAAGTGAAGACTCCGCTGAGGAACAACTGGGTATGGTCAAGATAGAAGATCAAGGACTCGATTGAAGACGTAACATCTGAGGGACAGTTGTGTGAAGAGTTATTTAAGTCAACTCAAGAGGCCAAGTCACAAGTTGAAGTGATAGATGAGTCTTTCAATGATTGGAGCAGACTCAAGTCACCTGGGAAAAAGGCAGCTGCAAAGAGGAGTTAACTGAAAAGAATCCGTTGCACAGAAGTCAAGAACATTACTTAAATAAGTAATACACCCATGCTGCCAGGTCTTAAAGTGCTCGACCCCGAAGCGTGCAAAAGGAATAAACCAATGGGAAGCACTGCACCTCGTGTCAGAACCTGAAAAGCTGGACAATCATTTAATACGAGGAAAGGTCTACATCTCAAGACTGAAGACCAAGAAAAGACAAGCCAACGAACACAAGTGATCTTTCATAATCAGCATATCCCTTCAACGGGCAGATTTTTGAAAGTTCACTATAAAAGGCTGAGGAATCTCATTGAGAAAAGGTTACCGACCTGAACCACGAACGAGCAAGATTATTAAAACTATAACCTGCAAAATATTCTCAAGATATTCAAGCCTAAATTATAAAGCCTAAATCTCGAAGGAAATCAATCCAACACAAACCTGTGAAGTAAAGACAACTTCAAACTATTGAAGAGGAAACTTTTGAAGAATCAAAAGGGGTCTACTTTCCAAGGAGGATTGTAGGAAGGTTCAAGGTCGAACCAGCCTCAAGTTATTGGAGGGTTTCATGATCAAATCCAAGAAGCTTGAGAAAGTGAGGTGAAGTAGCAAAGCACCTTCCCTGTGAAGAAGCTGAGTGGGACGAGAAGCCAACTGTGTGACCAAGGCATCTCTAGACTGAGTCCAAGGAGCAAGTCAGCTATGTGATCAAGACTTGTCTCTAGACAGATAACCACTTTGTGAATTGATCTTTATTTAGTGGATTCCTCCAGGAGTTGGAGAAGAGAGGATTAGAAGAATTACCCCATCTTCGAACCTCTATAAAAATTACTTGTGTCATTTACATTTCAGCATATTTACATTTCTGCACAATCATCTTATATCTGCTGATAATTTGCCAATCTAACTGATAAACAACTAAGTGCTAAAATCAAGTGTTAAAACAAAGTTAAATCAAATTCAAGGGTGTTAAGTCTTCCACTGAAAAACTCATCACAACCAAGTTAAGGTTTAGACTAAACAGTTGAGTTATTCTATCAACAGCTCTATCGAGTCTGTTGAGTGGCTAACTCTGCTGATTAACTAACTTAGCTATCGCTCAAGGAGCTAGCTGTGTATTAACTCTGTAATATTTTAAAAATGACTAAAATCGAAAAGTTGGTAAGGTTTATTCAACCCCTCCCCCCCTTCTAAACCTTACTTACACCCCTTGGGACCTACATTGGAGTTGTTACTGCTATAGCTGTGGTAGCCTACGCAACTGACTCTGTTACAGCTTGAGCATTTGAATGTATTTGCTCAGCTGACTGAGCCTCAGCTGTCTTAACAGCTTCTTCGGTCTCAGTAGGTGTTTCTATTTAAGTGACCTAGTCCTCAGTTGTCTCATCAGCGTCATCAGAATTTGATGTGGCCTTAGGGGATGGCTCATCATCAAAATTGAATCTCATAGGAGATGTATTATCACTGACATAGCTCCGAGATTTAAGAACATCATTAGCCTTGTCCATTGAAGAATCTTCAGGATGGGTGGACTCGGCTTTATCCTCGAATCCCAGAAATGATGTGTCAATATGTTCTTGGGAATCACGAACGACGCGGATCTCCTCTTATGCAGAAGGTCCTTCGATTTGAGGAATGTTCTGTTGACCTTGTTCCTTACCTAGGGAAGTCCCAACCTCCCTTAGGCCTTTTTTACCCCCAGCAGTCTCGACTGATGTGGGGCCTTCAACAATCCATTCGACAGACTCAGCTGTCTTAGGGTCTTCGACAATGACATCCTTCGGAGTCTCAACTCCTTGTATTGCACTTTCAGGGCCCAGAGTCTCAACTCCAAGGGCCTCTCCATCCTTCGCCTTAGCTGCAGCAGCAGCTTCACCGGCCTGCACAGCTGAGGAAATTTCAGCTGAGAGAGACTCAATTGTCCGAGCTTCGTCAATTACACTCTGCTTCTTAGTGATATTCTCTTCTTCTCTTCCATACTTCTTTGTTTGGTCTCCCATAGCACCCTCCGACCCTGTTGTGGTGGAGATAGTTTCCCCTTCAGCTGGCGCACCACCTTAGTGAACGACAATGGGGTTACTCAACTCCTGAGACACGGATGTAGTGTCCTTTGAGTGGTCAGTTGTATGGGCATGTGTCTCAACACCTTCTTCAGGGTTAGGCTTGGCTTGGGTGCTCACATTCCTAGCTTCATCGCCAAGTTCCTGAGAGCCATCAGTAGAGTGCACGGGGGATGTGGTCGCTGCAATTACTGTTGCAATCTCCTGCGCCACTCGCAAAGGATCAGTCCGAGGAGAGACTTTGGAGGACTCTCCTGGACCTTCTCAAAGGTTCAACTTGTGCATGACTCTTGATTCTCTAGTGGCCTGTTGTAACTCGTCCTTCTTTACTGCAGCAACAGGGTCCATCTTATCCATATCACTATCAGTTGACTCCTGGAGATGCTCATGTGTCCTTGTGTGCAGACAAATTGTGGACTGCTGTAATTCGAAGGGTTTCCATGCAGTTTTCTTCAATTAGAGAAAATTGAACAGTTGCATGTCCAAGGAAACTGAGAAGTTCTTCCTCTTCTTCAATAAGCTCAGGGTGAGCGAACTGCTGCCTTGACTAGTCCAGCTTCCATTTCCTCCACTCCCTTAGTCTACGCTGGATGTCCGGATAGACTGGAGAGTACATTATAAGATCATCATCATCATCTTCCTCTCCGGTCTCTTGAATAGCGGCTAATGGGGCGTGCTGCCCCTCAGATTTAGTTGCATCTATCTGAGGGGGTGAGACAACCTGTTCTTCCATGATCTTGGTTGTCTCCGCTTCTTCTGTTTCCACAGCTGTTTCCCGCACAGCTGGGTCTTCTGCGCTCCACTGATCATCATCAGCAATCTTCTCAGGCTCATTCACTTTTTCCTGAGACTGCTCTTCTTGAGCATCAGCAGTCTCACTGGTCTTCTCCGGTTGAGTATCGGACTCGGCTGTCTTCTCAACTGCATACTTCTTAAACAACCGTCTTCTCTTAGTGGCAACCAATGGAATCTCTGGTTCCACTCCGGTAGGCTCTTCAATGGTGAAGGCATGTATTTCAATAGAATCATTGTTAGAAGCAGTTGCCTTCCTAGACTTGGCAGTCCGCTTCTTCTTCATGACTGGAGAAGGAATTTGGGGTTCCTCATCAGTCTCGGCTGTGGGGGCAGGGGCGTCGGCTGCTCGGGCAGGTGTTTTGGATTTGGCTGCGGGGGTAGGTGCCTTCTTTGTCTTGGCTACTGGGGCAAGGGCAAGCTTGGTTGTCGCAGCTCTATTCATGGAAATCGGCTTCGGTGAGAGAGCTGGGGAGGTCTTAGTTGTGACTTTGGTTGGGTCAGTTGATTCCCCCTCACTTGTATCCACCTTTCTCGCATTGGCCTTATTCTACGCAACATAGAGGTTCGCCTTGAACATCCTCTTGTTTGCATGGAACGGATTTCCATGGCGCAATGCGATTCTCTTTACTTCCATCAAGTGGTCAATGACAAGGTCATCACCCAGTGAACATCCAAAGGTCCCATCCTCCTTGTAGGACCTGTTGATCACATTCTGGCACACTCGGCTGGAGATGAACTCAGCCCAGTTCACCTTCTTATCTTGCATGATTGTAGCAATCACAATCAGCTTAGTCTTATACAGTTGTTTGAAACTCCCAAATTTCATATCGATGCATTTGGACACGATGTCCATCAGCTTATGATAATCTTCCTTCAGAAAATCCTTCTTGGTTGTATATACAGCTTTAGCAGCATACTCTGGCTTTGCAACTTCCTTCCATGTTGTAGCCAGGTTGACATCCTTCTCAGCGATGTCCTTCATAACGATGCGCCAGCCACATTTCATAACGATGCATTCTACTGCTGTGCCAACATTTTAATTTTTTATTTTTTTTATGATTTTCAAGGTTGGCGCTATGTGTACATGCGCCAGCCACATTTTTTAAAAAAACAATTTGTGGAAAATGTTATTTTTAGAAATTAGGGTGTGATTCAGAATAGTAGTGGATATATATTATTAACTATGGTACAGTTTTTGGATTGCTTCAAGATTTCTGTTAGTTAAATATGGGATGGGAAAAGTTTGTTATGTAGTATGCACGAGTATATAATGATTATTTTCTCAAAGTTACAAAGAAAAAATTGGCAAAAAATAAGGAAATATTTAATATACGGATCTGTAGACGTACGAGTTTAATACGAATATAATATAATGATTCCAGAGTAATAATACGATTGTTTATAACATTATATTTACATAGATTGTAATTCATACTTATGTTTAGATAATATTAAATTAAATTTTAGGTGCTTTATTAATTTATTTTAAATTATAACACAAATTGAAAGTAATTATTTAATAATAGTTATTGAGTTTTTAAGTGAATTGTATTTATACTTGGATTATATAGTATTAAACGTTTTATTTGAAAAGTACGGAGTATTTAACGCCGCTTCAGAATGTGTACGGGAAACGAAAGTAATTTTCAATTATTCGTTCGTACGTGTACTATACGGGTATGATACGCGTATTAACTAACAAAGATCAAGATGGCTTTTTTATTTTTGGATGAAATCACGTGCTTTTACATATCATGATTAGGTTGAAGAATTAGAGATGTTTAACGGGTCGTGGTTGTTGGCTTAGACCATTTTAACCGAAAAAAGAGAGGGTTAGGGCCGAATATTTTGGACCGTTTAAATCGAAGCTCATTAGCGCTAGCTCAAAGGTTAATCGGGCTAGCCCGCTATTTGTATTTTTTAAATAAGCTGACAAAATTGGAATCTAACCCTAACCCTAGTGGGCTTCAGGCTAACGGGCCACTATCGGGCTATATTTAATGTAAAATTTTAAAGTCGAATATAATAATAATTAAGGTTAACATTTTAAGTTAAACTATTCTTCATAAATAATATTTATTTTTTAAAAAAAAATAGCCGGCTAGCCCGATTAACCTTTGAGCTAGCCCTAATGGGCTTCGATTTAAACGGCCCAAAAAAATTCAGCCCTAACCCTCTCTTTTTTTGATTTAAACGGTCTGGGCCAACAAACTGCAACCCGTTAAACATCTCTAATTCTTCAACCTAATCATGATATATAAAAGCACGTGATTCCATCCAAAAATAAGAAAGCAATCTTAATTTTATTTTTTTGAATTATCCACAAGCAATCCAAAAAGTCTCATAGTTAATAATATATAGCCACTACTATTTTAAATTACACCCTAATTTGTACAAACAACATTTTCCACAATTGTTTTTTAAGAAAAGGTGGCTGGCGCATGCACACATAGCGTCATTCTTGAAAATCATAAAAAAAATTAAGATGTTGGCGCTGCATTGGAATGCGCCAACCATTATTCAGGCGCATCCACTTGCTGCGCCACCGAGTAAAAAAAACAAGCCCCTATAATAGGCATGCACTTCACAAATATAATGTACAAGTAGAAAGACTTCAACTAATCAATACAACATATAATAACATTTCCCACATGTTTATACATCATCGCCAACTCTCTTTCTTTCATTTCTAAACTATCAATTACTTTTCTAAATTAATTACCTTTATCAAATCACATACCAACAAATTTTTTGTGATGGTTTGTATTTGTCGTTGTCCTTTAAACAACATGTAAAGTTTTGCATGAATGGGTCATGCATTTAAATGAGGGATTTGTCATGTAAATACAAGCTTTCAACGACATGTTCTGTCGTTAAACGACAGTACCCCTGTCGGTTAATTGACAAAGGATATTTTAAATGTTTATATAATAAAAAGATTATAAAAGTTCTTTTTGAATAAGTAAAATCTCAAAAGTATTTGAGACATTTGAAAAGGTCATTCATGAAAATTATCTGAGAGAAAAGTGTATGGGCAATTTATTACCATTATGACACTTGTTGTTTTATGTTTTTTTTTATTTTAGAGTAAATTGAACGAATAGGTCAAAAAATTTTCTAACATGTAAGATTAAAAAAAAACTATATTTTTTATCCACTTTTGTGATTCTTTTACCCAAGGCAAAACCTTGTATAGGTGATGGCTCAAAAGCTACCTTTAAAACCGTAAGCAAGTGCACCTATCGTTTTATAGTATAGATTATTGAGTACCGAGTGTCATTCCCACGAGGATTGTTAGTACTAATAATTGCCGTCTTTTTGTTATTTAATCTAACAATTTTCAGAGTTTTTGTTTGATGAAAAAGGAAAACAAATTATAAATTGTAAAAATAAAGGAAAATTTGTAAAATAAGAAATCAAGAGATAGAAATGTGTTTGAATGTAAATCCCTCTAGAATGTTTTTGTGATTTGACAAGTTAAAAATACAACCGTAAGCCCTTAAGCAAAAACCAACCTCTTTTAATAAAATCTCATGTCTTGTGGACCGTAGAAATTCCCCATTTAAGTTAAACCCTTTCTCAAGGCGAAAAACTTCTAATCTCAAGTTGATTAACTGAAATCTCTTTCTAGTTAAAACCCCCAAGACAGCATTATAACGATTTGTGAATTCCCATATTAGGTTTGACCCTAATCCAGAAGATTTATGTCGTCCTATATCTAGGATTGCATGCAACTCTTTTCACTTATATAAGTTCTATTTCACCATGAATCTCTCGATTTCCCGGATGAAAAATAAACTTCCAATCAATATTGCGCATATATCAATTCGAATGAACGAAGCATAATATAAGTGAATCACACAAAATATGAAGATTTTATTAAAAACATACACACCTTAATCACAAATCCATTCTAGAGTTCATTACATTCAAACACCAGGAGTTTAGCTACACATGATTTTGACCAAAGAATAAATTACACAAGAAGATTTAAGTATTGTAGACATGGTGTACTTATCTTTCTCAAAATCTCAATTGACTTCTTTCTTGATTGATGATGTTGCTCCAAGCCTTCTTCTCCAATATTGCCCCAAGCTTTCTCCTCCAAGACCCCTTGATCCCAATTCTACTTAATGAAATGAATACAATGAATATTCCCTGAGTATCTAATCAATGCCTCTCCCAACTTCAACCCTTGGCTTTTATAGGCAACCAATACATTGATAGTACTCTCTTTTGTTAAACAATTGCCTCCATTTTCATTGTTAGTTGGTGAATTCTTATACTCAATTGATGATTGAGGGAATATGGGGACATGTTGCAGCAAAATTGGGTGTTAAAGGTGTATAAAAGTGGTCAAAAAGCTTGGTAGGTGAGTTTTCCATAATTTTCGCATGGAAAAGTTGCAGAAAAGTGCCCCGGACACGCCCGTGTCGCCCAGAACGGCCGGGCCGTGCTGTTTTATCACACATGGAATCAGGAAGACATGGTTGTGCTTCCCAACACGGCCAGGCCGTGTCTCTGGACACGGCCGTGTTGGGGAACATGGCCTGGCCGTGTCGGAGGCTGTTTTGTGCGAAAAAATCGAGTTTTTAGCTCCCGGCGGAACACGGCCGTGTTGCCCGACATCCCCTGCCCGTGTTGGACCAAAAAGGCCTCGAAATGACGCGTTTGGCTTGGAATTTCGAGCGTTTTTGCATCCTTAAACTCCCCGGTATGTTTTGACATGAATCCATGGTCCGAAATTCACCAAAATTAGCCCCGAATGGTCAATCTACATCAATAAAAGCACCTCGGAGTAATATGAACTATGTACAATCAAAAATTTACAAAACTAACAATAAAATAACTCGAATTCTACTCAAATATACACATAAAACGTGCATAAAAAGACCCTTATCAAACCACCTCCAACTTTGAACTTTGCTTGTCCTCAAGCAAAACATTATATCAAAAAGAGTGATTCAATAAATCACAACATACAAAGATGAATTTTTTTCAACATATTGAACATAAGTAGTCAAGTTCTTGGCCTTCTCAACCCGATTAACCATTAAGTAAAAACATAGTTTTGTAAAACGATCGATCAGAAGAAAGATCAGATTATCGGGGGCATTATTCGACTTGAAATCATCACTCCACAAATATCGATAGTTATGAACAACTTCAATTCAATAACGCCATGAAAATACAAGAATTCAATAGATCATTGTAGTTAGCTTACTAGTCATATAACCAAGCTTCTTGAACTTTATTGGAATGAGAAGTCAATGAGTATTCATTATCCTCTCTTTTTTTTTTCGTTCTTTTTTTTTTTTGGGGACCTTTCGAGACATGCTTCCACTAGGTTTATATTTTGAATTTCTGTTCAAACACTCCTAGGGTGGTTTCCCATACTCATATTTGTGTCGCCGTTTTACGTAAAAGACAAACATGGGGCTCATGAATGCTCCTAGTTACTAAGCAACAACAAATAGAGGAGTATAACCTCGATTGGTCCGTTTTTTTTTTTCTTCGTTTTTTTTTATTATTATTTTTTCTCTTTTTTTTTCACAAGCTTGGTTTAACAACTAGTTAACCACTACTAAATCATGAGTTCTCGGAAGTTCATAGCACTAAGTATCGTCGTATATGCCTTAACACATCAAGTATTTATGGTGTTGGAAATCTCGTCAAAATTTAGCCCGCATCCACGTCAATCTATCCTAGACAATCATTTGCTTCACACTGAAAACACAAATTAACAAGTTAATATAGGTATGATTGGGCCAAGTTATTGACTAGCAAACATTTAATTTATTAAAAAAAATCACATCTTTTGAAAACAAACACACAAGCATTCCGAAAATGTTATTGTACCCACCTCCAACTTTATGATTCGCATTGTCCTCAATGTGAAAGAAAGAAATGGACAAACACACACAACATACTCAAAAAAAAAAGCAAAGAAACTAGAATGATATAAAAGAAGTAGAAAAAGAAAAATACGACCTTACTACAATAGTGGAATCGGTGTTGAGCGATCATTGGATTGTTTTGGTACGGGACCTTCAACGGCATCTTCATACCTAATCAAATTAAGCAACACACAACTCGAATACCGTGAAATCTCAAATATTCCCAATTAGGACAACCAAGAAGATGTTCAAAAGTTTTGTTTTTTTTATTTGAAAATGACTCTAAGGACTTGTGATTATTTTGAAAGAAAATAAAATAAAAAAAATAAAAATGAATGAAAACAATGCACACAAACATCGGGTTGCCTCCCGGGTAGCGCTTCTTTAACGTCGTATAGCTGGACCATTTCACCTAAATGTGAAGATTTAATCGGGCGGAGCCTTGAACTTATGAAAAATTTTATCTCTTTGAACAACATCGCCACCCGTATCGATTTTCGAACAATTGACCTTCATGGTCCTATTTTTCTCGCATGTTATTCTCAAAATGGGATTTATCTCAGGAAACTTTTGCACATTGAACATCACATACTTTCAAGGATTTATTAGAAGACATATCAAGCAAAGAATCATTTATCCTTGTCTCAATCAAGTTTATAGGAAAACAAGTATCATTTATAGGATTTCTCAAAGGAATTTTAAAGATAACTTGTTCACCCCCTACTCTCAAAGTAAGCTTTCCATCATGCACATCAATGAGAGATTTAGCGGTAGCTGTGGGATGCCCTAGAATTAAGGGAACTTCTATATCATCATGCATGTCAAGAATAATAAAATCAACTCGGGAATATGAATTTATCAATCTTAACTAGCACATCTTTAACAATACCTCTAGGATGTTTAATCGATTTATCGGCTAATTGAATGTCCATCCTAATAGGTTTAAGTTCACTTAATTCCGCATGCTTGAATGTTTCATAAGACATCACGTTGATACTAGCTCCCAAGTCGGCTAGTGCCCTATCAACAGTAAACCATCAATTGTGCAAGGGATAATAAAGCTTCCTGGATCATTAAATTTTTGTGGTAGTTCATTGGAAGGACATTTATCATTCAATCGCACATTTGATAATTTATTAAGCTTATTTTCACTAGGAATGATGTCATTAAGATCCCTAACATGCTTTGAATGAGGGTCAACAAATGGAATATTGGCATGTAATTGTTTGAAAGAATCAAGGTACTTACCAAATTTGTCCTCCCTTCTATCTTCTTCGGTTAGACTCCTAAAGGATCTTGGGCTTGTATTCTCGCAATCTCTTTTTCATGAGCTTTTCTTTGGGCATGTCATCCTCCATGTATTTCGCATGGCGGCATTGGCATAATCATGCTCATGAAAACCGATGGTGATTGCCTTTACGTGCTCCCTTGGGTTTGGCTCGGTATTACCCGAAACTACCTTGTGGCCTTTCGAAATCATCTTCGCAATCCGCCTATTTGATTTTCCGTGATTATGGATAGATGCCTCTTGATTTCTCAAGGATGTTTCCACCGCCGAATCGGGTATCCGTTGATTGCACAAACTTTGTTATAAGATCTTCCAAGTTAGGCTTACCTTGATTTGGCTGAAATCGGAGACGTGTGCGGTCAAGATTGGGATTAGGTCGTGGTTGGCCTTGGTTTCCCCAACCGAAATTAGGATGTTGTCTCCACCCAAGATTATATGTGTTCTTTGTAAGGATTACTTGGGTAATTTCGCCTTGATTCCCAACGTAATTAGCATGTTCATCTTGAGGTATTGTGTGTGGGCAAATCCCGATGATTATGCAATCCTCCGCAAGTTTCACAAGATAAAACATGCGGTGGTGGTGGTTTAGGAGCCGTTAGATCGTCGATCTTTAGGGTCAAAGCTTCGACATGTGCAGCTAGTGTAACCACCGTGCATCCGCATTATAAACACCCACTGCTCATAGGTTTACCTCGTGACAGATTGCCATTGATAGCCATTCATGGCCATTCCCTCTATCGGATCTTGGGCGCGCCTTCCGGTGTTTTATTGTTCAAAGTTCCCCGGCCCGCCGCATCAATCATTTGCCTTGTTGACGAGTAGCCCATTGTAAAATGTTTGGACTTGCATCCAAATAGGAAGACCATGATGTGGGCATTTCCGCAACAATTCTTTGAATCTCTCCCAAGTGTCGTACAAGGTCTCGTCATCTTCTTGAGTGAATGAAGAGATTTCATTCCTCAATCGTGCGATTTTGCCGGTGGAAAATATTTCAAAAGGAACTTTTCGCCATGATGTTCCACGTTGTAATTGTTCCCTTTGGCAAAGTATTTAGCCATTGTTTAGCCCGTCCCCAAAGAGTAAATGGGAATAGGCGTAAACGGGATGGCATCATCAGAGACCCCATTGATTTTGAATGTATCGCAAATTTCGAGGAAATTTGCGATATGATTATTCGGATCTTCGTCTGGTAGGCCGTCGAATTGAATGAATTGTTGCACCATTTGAATGACATTCGGTTTGATTTCAAAATTATTGGCGGCAACAGCGGGCCTTACGATGCTAGATGACGTGCCGTCCATGGATGGTTTGGCATAGTCATACATAGTTCTTTGTTCATCCTCCATGACAAAATCTTTACTTTCGTTAGTATCCTCTTCGTGGTCTGTGTTAGTACTTTCCTCTGTGTTGCTACCGGCGGTGTCGCGCTTTCAAATTCGGCGACGAGTAGGCATACACTGCGGTAAACAAAGAGGATAAGTATAAACCAAGACTTACAAAGATAGATAAAAAGAAAGATAATGGTAAAAAAAATGATTAAATTAAAAAATAAAGCGTTCTTAATATTACAATCCCCGGCAACGGCGCCAAAAACTTGATGGCTCAAAAGCTACCTTTAAAACCGTAGGCAAGTGCACCTATCGTTTTATAGTATAGATTATTGAGTACCGAGTGTCATTCCCACGAGGATTGTTAGTACTAATAATTGCCGTCTTTTTGTTATTTAATCTAACAATTTTCAGAGTTTTTGTTTGATGAAATAGGAAAACAAATTATAAATTGTAAAAATAAAGGAAAATTTGTAAAATAAGAAATCAAGAGATAGAAATGTGTTTGAATGTAAATACCTCTAGAATGTTTTTGTGATTTGACAAGTTAAAAATACAACCGTAAGCCCTTAAGAAAAAACCAACCTCTTTTAATAAAATCTCATGTCTTGTGGACCGTAGAAATTCCCAATTTAAGTTAAACCCTTTTTCAAGGCGAAAAACTTCTAATCTCAAGTTGATTAATCAAATCTCTTTCTAGTTAAAACCCCAAGACAAAGATTATAACGATTTGTGAATTCCCATATTAGGTTTGACCCTAATCCAAAAGATTTATGTCGCCCTATATCTAGGATTGCATGCAACTCTTTTCACTTATATAGGTTCTATTTCACCATGAATCTCTCGATTTCCGGATGAAAAATAAACTTCCAATCAATATTGCGCATATATCAATTCGAATGAACGAAGCATAATATAAGTGAATCACACAAAATATGAAGATTTTATTAAAAACATACACACCTTAATCACAAATCCATTCTAGAGTTCATTACATTCAAACACCAGGAGTTTAGCTACACATGATTTTGACCAAAGAATAAATTACACAAGAAGATTTAAGTATTGTAGACATGGTGTACTTATCTTTCTCAAAATCTCAATTGACTTCTTTCTTGATTGATGATGTTGCTCCAAGCCTTCTTCTCCAATATTGCCCCAAGCTTTCTCCTCCAAGACCCCTTGATCCCAATTCTACTTAATGAAATGAATACAATGAATATTTCCTGAGTATCTAATCAATGCCTCTCCCAACTTCAACCCTTGGCTTTTATAGGCAACCAATACATTGATAGTACTCTCTTTTGTTAAACAATTGCCTCCATTTTCATTGTTGGTTGGTCAATTCTTGTACTCAATTGATGATTGAGGGAATATGGGGACATGTTGCAGCAAAATTGGGTGTTAAAGGTGTATAAAAGTGGTCAAAAAGCTTGGTAGGTGAGTTTTCCATAATTTTCGCATGGAAAAGTTGCAGAAAAGTGCCCCGGACACGCCCGTGTTGCCCAGAACGGCTGGGCCGTGCTTTGTTTTATCACACAGGGAATCGGGGAGACATGGCCGTGCTTCCCAACACGGCCAGGCCGTGTCCCTGACACGGCCAGTGTTGGGGAACACGGCCTGGCCGTGTCGGAGGTCGGCTGTTTTGTGCGAAAAATCGAGTTTTTAGCTCCGGCCGAACACGGCCGTGTTGCCCGACACCCCTGCCGTGTTGGACCAAAAAGCCTCGAAATGACGCGTTTGGCTTGGAATTTCGAGCGTTTTTGCATCCTTAAACTCCCCGGTATGTTTTGACATGAATCCATGGTCCGAAATTCACCAAAATTAGCCCCGAATGGTCAATCTACATCAATAAAAGCACCTCGGAGTAATATGAACTATGTACAATCAAAAATTTATAAAACTAACAATAAAATAACTCGAATTCTACTCAAATATACACATAAAACGTGCATAAAAAGACCCTTATCAATAGGACCGTCTTACGTATCCCATTCCGTAAGACGAATCCCCAGCCCGCCCGACCCGCCTGCATATAAAAAAAAACCGCATCTAATTCTAATACAAGTACTTGCACACTGGGCTGCCCGCCCAAGTTGGGCGCGCCCCCCACCCAATGGTTGGATCCTCTTAATCAAAAATTAAGAAATTTGCACCAGCTGGGAATTGAACCCGGGTCTGTACCAAAGAGAGGTGTTATTCTACCGCGGGACCAATGGTGCTTGTTGTGCATATTTAGTATAACCATGAGTATAACCATGGATATAAAGCTTCATTATCATCCCTTCATTTTAGAAATTTAAATTCTCTGAATACCAAGTGATACTTTATCTAAAAATAGTGATACTTTTGAGTAATAAATATGATACTTTTAAGGTGAACATTGATACTTTAATTTTTACATATTCAAAAAATAAGATTTTTTGATATACTCATTCTAGTCTCATAGCTAATGTTTTTTACATTGAAAAACTGATACTTATGTTGGAAATAGTGATACATTTGATATTAAATATGATACTTTTATGATGGACAATGGCATTTTAAAATTTTAAATTCTCTGAATAAAAAGTAATACTTTATCCAAAAATAGTGATACTTTTGAGTAAAAAATATGATACTTTTAAGGTGAACATTATTCAAAAAATAAGATTGTTTGATATACTCATTCTAGTCTCATAGCTAATGTTTTTTTACATTGGAAAACTGATACTTATGCTGGAAATAGTGATACATTTGATATTAAATATGATACTTTTATGATGGACAATGGTATTTTAAAATTTTAAATTCTCTAAATAAAAAGTAATACTTTATCTGAAAATAGTGATACTTTTGAGTAAGAAATATGATACATTTAAGGTGAACATTATTCAAAAAATAAATTTTTTTGATGTACTCATTCTAGTCATTTTTTTGATGTACTCATTCTAGTCTCATAGCTAATGTTTTTTACCATTGAAAAACTAATACTTATGCTGGAAATAGTGATATTTTTGATGTTAAATATGATACATTATCCCAAAAAATGGATACTTTTACTCATAAAAGTGGTACTTTTAACTCTGTCATATTTATTTTTCTTTTTTCACTGTAATGAATTCATACTTCGTGATTTATTTACAAAAACACGATACTTTAGCTCAAAAAATTGATACTTTTACTCATAAAAGTATTACTTTAGCTCTGTCTTATTTATTTTTCCTTCGTGATTTAAAGTATCATGTTTTTTTAATATAGTCACAAATTAGTAATGAAGGAAAGAAGAAAAAATAAAAAATAAATATGATATAGTTAAAGTAACACTTTTATAAGTAAAAGTATCCGTTTGTTGAGATAAAGTATCATATTTCTTAATACAGTTACAAACTAGGAACAAAAAAAGATGAAAAATAAAAAATAAATATGATGTAGTTAAAGTAACACTTTTATAAGTATCCATTTATTGAGATAATGTATCAAGATTTTTTAATAGACTTGGGTTCGATTCTTAGCCTTTACATTTATAGGCATTTTTAATTTTTTATTAATTACCAGGCGTATTTATGAATGAGTTTATATAAATTATTATACTAAAATTGCACAATATGTACTAGTGGTGTAGTGGTAGAACACCACCTTAAGTCTATTAAGGCCGCGAGTTCAATTCCGCTTTGGAGCAGATTTTTTTTTTAAATAAGAGGTGTTGCTGGTGGGCTGGGCTGGGCGTGGCGGGGGCGTTCGTTGGGCTGGATTGGGCGTGGGCGGGGGCGTGTGTTGGGGTCTGGGCCGGGGTGGGGCATTGGGTCATTGGGGCGCGGGTCGCGGTTGGGTTGGGGGATCCGTCTTACGGAATAGGATCCGTAAGACGGTCTTGCTGCGAGACCTACTTTTACCCAATCACCCTTGGCACTTGAATGCAAAGGCAAAAATTAGGTAGTTAGGTCTTATATCTCTCTCATATAAAGTACCTCCTTTTTATTTTTGTCTCTCTCTTCTACATAAAATATCAAGAAGAATTTGTATTGGATTCTCTCATCTAGAAAAAAATCGCACCAGACAAAAGAAAAAATAAGGTAATGTTGCTTATCCTCTTAATTACTTATGCTTGTTTAAATATATATTAGGCTATAGTATGTTACGATATAATTGGAATATTTGCAAAACATAAAATTTTTGAATCTGAAAATTAGAAATATTGCACGAAATTGTGGACATCCTCACCAAACCACTCAAGCATGAAGACTTCATCAAAGTTAGAAGTTTTCTCGGAATGACAAATCAAGTTTAAAAGGGGTGATGGAAATTAAATTTGATTTTGGTCCAAATAATATTGAGCTTTAAAATATATTATTGAGTTAAAAGATAAAATAAGAGTCCAAACTTTAGAAACGCTTTAAAGAAACATCTTAGATTTTATTTTAATAAACACTTGTACAAACTTCTAGTGAGCTAGATATATTGGAGGATAATTCTAGTAGATGAATTATAGCCATTAGATTGAATAAATCATAGATATTGGTTGGAAAGTTCTATAGTATAAATAGGTGGTGTCTTGCTTATTTTGTAGTAAACGAAAATTTGAGAAAATAATGCCTCTTTCAACTTTCAATTTCTAAATAACTCATTTTTAACTAAATTGAAGCAACCTCCTCCAATAATAATGTCCTCGTTATTTAGTCTTCTTGTTATTATGCAACAATAGAAGATATCGATTGTGGTCTTCTTGGATTTTATATTGGGTGGCGGTGAGCCATCAAAACCTATATGGATGGATCGATTTTATAACAACTATCTTGGGTGGCAGTGAGCCGTCAAAACATGTACAAAGGAACACCGTCATGAACTTAGGACATCATCAAGTGGCATGACTCCTACAACTAGGAGCGGCCCTAGGGCGGCCAAGGTGGTGCCGCCACACATGGCCCCCTGCCGGAAAGGGCCCCCGGAGTTTTTTCATTTCAGTTTATATATGTATAGTTATATAAAATAAAGCATGAGTTTCTTAACAAATTTGTAAGGTGGCCTGAGTTTAACAAAATTGAAGATTTTAAAGAGGTTCCCCCACTTTTAAGCCCCCATTCTCTATCATTATTATTTGCCACTTTTTTTTTTTTTAAAATGACTTTGTTTTTTTTTTTAAAAAAAATGACTTTAAAAATGCAGGAAGATCAATTTTTCATAGCTAATTTACTGTAACTTTTTTGTCTTTTCTCTATGGTAAATTATATTTACGATCTCTTTTGTAATTTATTTTAATAAGACTGAAATGATAAAGTTGAAATATAATATTTTTGTTATTACATATCTTATTTTATATATTAAACCATTGGAATTACATTTTGTAAAATTGATGTTGATATTTTTAATATTTTTATATAAATAGAAGGCCCCCCATTTGTTTTCCGCTCCAGGCCCCTCGAAACCTAGGACCGAATCTGCCTACAACCAATCATTTTTATTTAGGACGAAGTATATTTTTTCAATATTGTATGACTTATATTCATTCTTGAATTTCTTTGCATCAAAAATATTTTATATTTGCATGAGAGTTTTCTTATATATTTGTGTCATAAAAAAGATCACAACAACATATGATATGTAATACATGATACATGTGCATAATTCATCTGCAGCACAAAAACATGCAATTGCTTTCTCTATATGGCTTTCTATAGACGTACAAAAGCTGGAAATAGTAGGATTCAATAGTTTATTATTAGGATAACTATAAAAAAATACACTTTACGTTTGACCTAATTACAACAACACCCAACTAACTTTTAAAATTAGAGAAAAATATTTTTGAGGTTTTATCACTACAAGAAAGATGGTCTATCCCAACACAAATTTAATGACGCTACCAAAAAGCGTCATTATAAATAAGTATTTAATTACGCTTTTTAAAAAGCGTTGTAAATTATATAAATTAGTGACACTTACTAGAAAGTGTTGGCATTTTAGTAAATTTAGTGACACTTATATTGAAGTGTCATTATCTTAATAAATTTATCGACTTTTTTTATAAGTGTCACGATAATTATAGAATTTACTTACGCTTTTTTATTTGTGTCCTTAAAATGACAACACTTAGTAAAAAGCGTTATAAAATTGATGACACTTTATAATTTACTTACGCATTTTTTTATTTATCACCAAATTTTTAAAATTTACTTACACTTTTATTGTTTGTGTCATTAAAATGACGACACTTATTAAAAAGCATCACAATGTAAAAAAATGGAATATCTATCCCGCATCGAAAGATTGAAGTGTTGAGAGTGACTTTTAGAGTTATTAAATAGAGACTATGTGGTGTATAATTGACTAACAACAAATATATTCAAAGTGAGTCAAAAAATAAATATTAAGTTTAAAATTTTAATACATTAATAAATAATTGATCTTTAATAAATTTTATAAAATCTATAAATATAAAATTCGTCATAATTTTAATGACACTAATTTTCAAAAGTGTCGCGACTTTAAAGACGCTATTAAATTTAACAACGCTTTTAGCGTAAGCAAAGCTTCATTTAAAATATATTAAATCTTTATTAATTGTGACAGAAAATAGCATCACCATATAATGACACATTTGACAAAAGCGTCAGGAAATGAGATTTACCTACGCATAGATCTTGCGTCATGAATATTTTCGTGACATCAAATTTAACAACGCAACTCATGACGCTTTCAAAAGCGTAGGTAATATACCTTGTGACGCTAATAAGCGTCACCAAGTGAAAATTTTAGCGTCACTAAACACAGTTTTTTTTTTGTAGTGTATTTTGTCTACCATTTATCACTTCATAAACAAAAAATATTTCAAAACCCCACTCATATTTATAAAAATATTACAGTTAGGCCCTTAATTTAATATTGGATCAAACTTCACGGTACTTTTTGTAAATTTGAAAATTACTTGATTTTTTTTTGGTAATTAGGTCAAACCTCGAGGGTACTTTTGTAATTATCTGTTTAGCATTTTAAACGAAACTTCACAAATATTGCAAATAATATAAGACCTAATGGCAACTAAAGAAAAAATAGATACAGTGCAAGGGATGAAATTAGAGGACATTGTTTATTCACACTGCAGGGAATCCCGTTCTCCACGGGGATTGGCCCTTAATGGGGTGGGGATTTCCCAAAAAATTTCCCCATTGAGATGGTATGGGTAATATCTTCTCCCCGTTTGCGGGGATGGGGATTGCTCCCCCCACCCGTTGTTGACATCCTTAGAGCTGACAACAAAAAAACACTTTACCCAACTTGTCAAATCTGGACACTTCATTTGTAGACTAAACTCACCTGTTTATATAAGAAATACATTTTTTTCCTTCGAGTTGATAGCGTTCATGATTTAGAAAAGAAAAAAAGAGAAAAAAGCATAATAATGGAATTACTTTGGGCAAATTAACTTGGAGAGAAAGGAAAACAACATGCTGATTATAACAGTAATACACACACTTTAGAAAAGGTAGCATTGATTCATGAAATCCCATTGAGCCTGACTGTTTCAGGGATGTCTAGTGGACTTGGATCAATGGATGCAAGAGCTCGTAACTCCTCAACATTGTCGAAAACCGACATGTAATTTTCTTCTAGAATCACCCATGCCTCAATTCCACCACCTCTGGTGTCCATTAGCCAAACCACATTCAGGAATAGCGACTCCAAATCAGACCCCTTATCACATCTCGTTAACCAAACGGGCTTCCCCCATCCGAAATCAGCACCGTAAATGCCGAAACCGCACCAGCTTGAAATTGACAAAAAATCGATCCCTTCTGGAATTCCACGGTAGCCCAAAAGTCGCCCTTCGTCGCCACGCATCCTGTTTACGTAATCACCGTCGATCTTGCTTATCGCGTCCCTCATTTTTCTCACCAGCTGTCCCAACTCGGCCTTTTCGTTTTCGTTGGCGCTGCTTGTTGCCGCCGCCAGTCCAGGGAAATTTCCGAAACAGTCCGATGGAAACGGTGGGTCGGCTCGTCTTCTCAGGTTGACCGCGTGAGTCAACACGGTAGCTGAGACGTTGTTTGCTAGAGAGGCAGAGATGAAACACTTCCATATGAGCGCCGATACCGCTTCCACTCGGGTTGGGCGAACGACGGCCCCGCCCGATGATGATTTGGCCTTGAGTTTTGATATTGACATTTCATCAAACATGTAGCGCCTCATGACGGTTTTGCCTGTCTTGAGGATTGCCGCCATTGAACCGAACTCTTTTGGCGTTTCTTCTTTGTAGGGGAACATGAATTGCGCGATGTAATTTGGGCAGATTGCTAATTCTCGAGACCCCCGAGTAGTGTTGGCCCATGAATTAAGAAAATTGGCCATGGTCAACGCATCAACTAGCTTGTGCCAGAAAATGACACCGATGGCAACGCCGCCGCAGTCGAAATAGATAACTTGTATCAGTGCGACGGTGGAGTCGGGGCACTGCTCCGCGTCCCATGTGATTTCGCATGGAAGGAGATGACGTGGCAAATCCTGGTCAGGGTTTTTGAGAATATGTGATAGCTTCTGGCCTGGAAATTTGACGACGACGAATGGAACACCTTGGTCGTTGCAATTAATGGATTTTCTATCTTCATTTATTCTCCCAGCTAAAGGATAAAATCGAGTTAGAATCAGAGAGAGTGAACGTTTCAGCTGTTGTGTTGTTTGGGAAGTGAATGAATCGTGATCGTTAATTTCCTTATTAGTGTTAGGAAAATATAGGACAAGAGGAACAAGCATAGATGGTACAATCTGGTCTAGCATAGAAAGCTTGTAGGTTTGCAGGCTTTGAGGTGTTGGAAGAGAAGGCCTCACGTTCTCTCTTGAAATTATTACACTTCTTTCCATTTTAATTTGAGAAAACTTGAAATGTTTCTCAAGAAAAGAGAAGCAAATTGATGGAATATTCTGATTCTTGTATATTGGATAAGGTGATTGTTAAGTGGCAAAATTCTCAAATTTATAGGAGGGTGATTTTAATTTCCATGCAAAAAGAAATCATTTAACCCTAGTTAATTCCATGTTTGGCATTAGTTGAGGTGCTGTTCATTTATCGTATGCACATTAGTTGACCGCGGATGATTGATTATCTTGTCAGCTTCACATAAAATAATAATCATGGAATACGTAGTGAAGAATATATATTATATACACACACAGCTAGAAATGAGATGTTCCGAGAGTTTGTGTGTCTGAAATGAATAGTTTTGGATGAAGCAATGTATGACCACTTCAATGTATTGACTTTGAGGGTCGTTTTCTTTTTTTTCCCCTAAGGAAAATTGCAATATTGGTCCTATTAGAATGGGAGTTGTGATTTTAGTCCCCATTGATTCAGATAAATAGTCTTGCTACAATGATTTTATGGTAAAATTAGTCCAAAACCGTTATTTATTCGTTGTTTTTCTCTTCAATTTTGGTCCCGTCTTTACATTCTTTTGGGCAATCGGACTAAAATGAAAAAACTGGGAGTAATATCTATCTTATGGGAGTACAATTAACCAAAATGAAACATCAAAACAAAAAAACCTAAATCAGTTTCTCTCATTTGCTGTCATTTGATTATTTTTATTTAACTTCAAAATGATCATTGAGTAAGAAATCTTAAATTGAGATGAAAATGGTACGATTAATACAATTAGTTGAAACTTCACACCATAATACAGTTCCAAACTAATGTGGATTTTTAATTTGAAGTTTTTGATCATTGTGTTGTTTTAGCAATATAATATATGACTATTGTTTTATATCATATTAATTTCCTGTATATGACCGGGTCCTAAAACATCATCAGAAATTGGACCAAATTAATAGAACTATTTTCTTTATAATTTATTTTGTGAAAGTCTAATTTATTTGGTGCAGATCTAGAAAAAGACAAATGGGTAAGAGACGGGTAATGTGTGTAAAATTTTCTGACCCATATAGTTCTGGTTCGGGTAACGGGATTCATATCCTTTTTTTTTTTTTGGAAAACCCAAAGTATTCTTACACTAGCCGAAGGCACAGACCTCACACTTTCTTTGGACTATTAGACATCTTTCCTTTTCAGGGACGGTCATAATTTCTGGGGGAGAAGGGGCAAACTCCAACCCTCACTCATCGATAGTCAAAGTTTGAACCCATGACCTTAAGGTGCAATTGCAACCTCAAGGCCACTAGGCCAACTCTAGGAGGCCAACTCTAGGAGGTTACGGGATTAATATCCTCAAAGTGAGTAAAAGCATAATTATTTTTTTAGTATGTTTGGTGTTGACTTTTTTTAGAATGAACTTTTTTATTGACTTTTTGTTAATGTATATAAAAATCTCATTCGACATGACTTTTGGTATTAATGACATGAGTAAAAATTGTAAAACTCATGTCAAATGTATGTAGTGAGTGGGTTTAGCGGATCTTGAAAGACAAAGACGGGTAGAGATTGGGGCAGGTTAGATCTTTTGTAAGTTTAGTGGGTCGAATCTCAAGTTTGAATGGATCCAGCTCAGACTTAACTCATAGTCATCAAAATCTACATCTTCTAATAAAATTTTGTCTTTGTTTTTTGTGATACTAAATTCGATAGAAAAATAATATATATATATATATATATATATATATAGGGGGAGGTTACAATGAGACCACATATTATAGTGAGACAATGTGAATTCATCTCAATCTTCCCTTATTTATATCAATGGCTAAGATAAATAGAGGTTAAAATTATATTAAACATTTAATTAAGCCAAAATAAGGGTATAATTCTCAAAACAAACATGTGGGGACCATCCAAATATGGAATCAGTTATTAGGAGAGAGAAAATCACGTGGGGAGAGAGAAAATCGCGAGAAAATCGCGCTGGAGAGAGAAAATCGCGCGCATGTGCTCTCTCATGCAGTATGATGTACACTTATCAATGATTTGATGTATACTTAATACTATTTTGATGTATGTTTAACATAATTTTACTGTTTATTAAAATGGTCAAACAAAAACATGTGGGGACCGTGAATCAAGGAACCAATTATAGAGAGAGAGAGAGATAGAGAATCACGCTCATTAACATGTGGGGACCGTGGATTAAGTAAAAATCAATTATAGATAGAGAGAAAATCGCGCTCATTATTGAGCTGTATATTTAGCATATATTTGATGTATACTTAACACTATTTTGTTGTATGTTTAACATAATTTTACTGCATATTACAATTGTCAAACAAAAAATATAAGTATACAACAAAACACATATAAGTACAACAAAACACATATAAGTATACATCAAAAAACATAAGTACACAGCAACATAAATACATACATAAAAAAATTAACTACTTATACATCAAAACACATATAAGTATACATTGAAAAACATCTAAGTGTACATTTACTTATACAAAAATATAAGTATACATCAAACCTACAAAAATATTACTTCGTCTTCTTCAACTAGAAAAAAAACTAGAACCTCCATTAACAAAAGCTTAACCACCATCACGGAAAAATAAAAATCAACGTGATCTCACTCCCGAAACCCTAACGACCGAATCGGGATCTACGACGACAAAAATTAATCAAACTTGACGTTTCATTGATATTTTGGACTAACAAATCATGAATCCATTTGGATCGTTGAAAAACAGTTGGTCGATCGGAGCGCCATCCTCTTCTCCCACTGTCCTCTCCTTCAAACCCACTCTTCCCGACGGCCATAGAGATGAGATTTGGCTATTCATGGAGTAAATTTCAAAGTAGAAAAAGGACAATGGATGGAATTGATTAGACGTCACAAGTTTAAAGAATGGCGGTTTTCCAGTAGCTTGCGCTCCGTGTTCACAGTTGGATGGATTTCTTTCCCAAGTATCTTTCATTAGCAGGTTACAACCATTGGTTGCACGCAGTTCATCTGAATAACAACCTGAATGACAATTATGCCCTTTTCAGTTTTAAAATAAGTCTAAAATGATTATTAAATTGGGGAAATCCCAACCATCTAAAATTTGAGATTTGTGGCTAGGATTAGTCCACACTGTCTCACTCTAATTATGTGGTCTCATTTGATCCTATTCCTACATATATATATATATATATATATATATATGACTGATAGATAAATGTTTTACTTTTCTTGGAATCGTGCATTAACCATACGAATGCCAAATCCCATTGGACTTTTATCAATGCAATTTTAGATTCTTATGAGACCGTGTTTGCATAAGAATAATGAATTTAGGACCATAATTATAAACTTTGGAATAAAATCCCAACACTTCAATTCTTATAGGATCGTTACTGTATCGTTTGTCAACAACTTAACGGCACATGAGGATCATGTCTTTGTTAATTTTTTAACAGCCATCCGTAGTACCAAAAATGCAATTTCAGATTCTTATGGACTATATATAAGATTTTGCGGCAAAAAGTGCAAACTATGGGACAAAACCACAATGCTCCAACTCATATGGGACCATAATTAATTTTCTCCTTTTTTTTTAATTCAAGTAATGAGAAAAAAATAAGGCTATTTTGTGTTTTAATTTAATTTCAGCTAATTAGTTTTTAGTGTTTTCATGAAACATAATAGCTAACACTTATTGTTTGTAACATTGAGGCATGTTTGGTTTTAGTTTTGAAGCGGACAATTTTTTACCAATTACCGAATGTCATGTTTTTTAAAGTTTTTGTAAAATACATTGTGATTTTGCCCACGTACGAAATTTAAAAAAGACCAATTTTGCCACATCTCTATAACTATAGGACTAAATTAGCAATTTATCCTTTATGTTTTTTTCTGGATAAGAAATTTACCCTTTATGTTAATAACTTCCATTTTTGGTTGCATATAAAGTTTGGATTGAAATCGACTGCCTTTGGAACAAGAAAATATGGTTGTGCTGCCAAGTGTTAAGCTCTTAAAGTCGCAGGCAATGCCCATGAGATTTCGATCAAGCAACAAAATCTAGCAAGTTATTAACAAAATCTTGGATTAATTAGTTTATATATTTGATTATTGCCGATTCTAATAAGTAATTAATAGATAATTCTCATTATAATATGTAGGATGTCCGGCCTTGTTAGTCCAGTTGCAGTCTTGAGATCGTGTTGAAGAAAGTCGCCTACTTGAACCACTTGATACTTTTTTATGGCGTTATATTCGTTGATTAAAGTCCAAATAAAATAAATTTCAATCATTCAAATATACAGGTAGAAAAAAATTAATTAAGACGAACAATTGTCAAGCTCAAGCCCAAAACAATCCAAACATAATAAGTTATAGCTTTCAAGAAGACAAGACAAACGCTAAGAGACATTCCTTTAACGAATTAACTTTAAGGAAAAAGCCTTGCTTACCATAAAAAACGTCACGGCCGTAATTTCCTTTAAATTCGGATAGTTCAACCCCGTCGTGGTGGAAATCATGGTTTTTATTTTGTAAAATATAACAAAACTAGAATAACACCTATGTAAAGTCATACATGGGGTATCCCTGGTGATTTTGTTAACTTAATTATGAAATGTGTTAATACGGTTTCGTTCTCTGTTCTGCTGAATGGTATCCCAGGTACCCTGTTCGTCCCTTCTCGAGCGCTCCGACAGAGGGATCTCCTTTCTCCTTATCTTTTTATTTTCTGTGCAGAGGCTTTTTTGTCATTGATCAGGAAGGCGGAATTTGGAGGTCGTTTACATGGCATTCGTGTTTGTAGACGTGCCCCCTGAAATTTCCCACCTCTTTTTCGCTGACCACAGTATCATATTTGGCCGGGCTAATGAGAAGGAAATTGATAATGTGCGTACTACAATTCAGATGTATGGAAATACATCGGGACAAAAAATAAGTTTGGAGAAATCAGAGATCTCATTTAGCAAGGGAGTTCGATCGGATACGCGAGCGATACAGGCACGTCGGCTTGGGGTAACGCTGGTTGAAAAACATGCAGTCTATCTTGGTATTCCAGCGGTGGTGGGAAGATCGAAGAAAGAGATTTTTCCCGGATTGTGGATCGCATTCGGAAACAATTAAAAGATTGGAAAGGAAGGTATTTATCAGCAGCGGGAAGACTGATTCTTATTAAAGCCGTGGCCCAGGCGATCTCGTCCTATATAATGAGTTGTTTCAGCTTACCCGTGGGTATATGTGAGCAAATAAATTCCTTAATCAGTGCATTCTGGTGGGGCCAAAAGCGGGATGAAAGGAAAATTCATTGGAAGGCCTGGGATGTGTTGTGTCGATCCAAGTTGGAGGGGGGTTTGGGTTTCCGAGATTTACAGTACTTTAACGAGGCTATGTTAGCAAAACAGGGTTGGCGCCTAATAAACTGCGAGAGCTCTCTTCTATCCGAAGTTCTTAATGCTAGATATTATCCACGACGTTCTTTTCTAAATGCTACAAGTGGCCATAATACATCTTTCGTTTGGAGAAGCATTGTAGCAAGTAGGAAAATTCTCAGGGGTGGTATTGTTTGGAACATTGGCGATAGGACGCTAGTAAGTGTTTGGAACGAGCCGTGGGTGTCGAATCTCCCGAGGTTCAGGGTGCAGTCTACTCCACAAAATGGAAAGGAGTGGATCATGGTTAGTGACTTGATTAATGTGGAGCAAAGATGCTGGAGAAGGGACCATTTGCAAGAGATGTTTAATATGAGTGAAATGAATGTTGTGCTATCTTTCCTTTGAGTTCGATCAGTAGGGGCGACAAGTTGGTTTGGTATCATTTGAAAAACGGGAAATATCAGGTTAAATCAGGCTATAGGATCGCTAAATCTATTAAGGTGGAGTACGCTAAATCCCCATCACCCGGGGTGGATTGTGGAAATGGATTTGGGGTTTGAAAGTTCCAAACAAAGTCAAATTTGTTTGTGGAAATGTTTGCACGATATTATTCCGGCAAAAAAATATTTAGCAAGACGAGGGGTGGAAATCAACTCGTTATGCGAGAGATGTCGTATGGAGGAGGAGACGATTGAGCATGCTCTTTGGGATTGCGAGTGGTATAATTTTTTATGGGCCGTCTGCCTGCTAAGAATCCAATTGCCACCCATGCACGTGAGGGGTTCAATTGGGGACTGGATTGAGCTTATTCGGCGCACAAGGGACGACGATGGACATGACATCTTTGCCATACTATTATGGACTGTTTGGGGGGCTCGAAATGAGGTCTCATTCGAGAATAAATTTCGGACTCAACAACATCACATAGAAATTGCACAGGCTAGATATCATGAACATCTTCAATCCATCAACACAAAAATCTCATGCATGAAGGGGCCTATGGCAGACAAGTGGTCACCGCCGTTGGGAGACATAGTGAAGATTAATACAAATGCTGCTATTCGAGAACACGAAGGCACAGGTATAGGGGAAATAATCAGGGATAGCAGGGGGCAGGCTATTATGACTCTCACGAAGCTTTATGAACCGGAGTACGCAATCGACGTGGCTGAGGCTATATCGTGTAGGGATGCTGTGAATCTTGCTTGGGAGCTTGGCTTGGAGAATGTCGTCATCGAAACGGATAACTGGAAGTTGTTTCATCGCCTAGAAAAACCATTGGAAGACCTATCTTATTTTGGTTCAATAGTTTCTGATAGTTGTTCGCTTTTTAGTTATTTTGAGTCTATTCTTCCTAGTTTTGTGAGGAGGGCGGAAAACACTAATGTAACACAAATTTTTATTGTCTGTAAATTAACAAACAAGAAAAATCGTACAAATTAAATATATATGAATCAAATTATCAAAAGGGTTTCAATCTCTATAAAATCCTCTAATTCTTCTCTTCAAGAATATAATATCTGGAATTTGATAATTTGGAGATGAAATCTTCAGCTTGATCTTCTCCAAACTTGAATTTGACTTTCTATAATGTTAATTCGAGGGCTTGACAACTTGATCTCGAATAAAACGTGATATATTTGACGATATCTGGCTTCGATATTAGAATTTCTTGGTGGATTTGACTATTCGATATTCCTCCAATATGGATTTGACTTCAATAACGTTAACTCGAGGGCTTGCAAGTTTATTCCCGATTCAAACACCGTGATTTGAGTAGACTCCGCGATGAACGTCTTGAATTTCGCCTTGAACACCGTGGATCTCCTTGAATTTGATCTTCTTAACTTGTGAGAATTTCCTCCACCGCCTTCTTGCTTGGATTTCTTCGCTTTGATTTGTGATTTAATTCCTTGAGAATGACCCATATTTATACTTGTAGGAGAGGGGTTCTTGGATATCTCATACGGTGAAGACTCTAATTTGATTGGTACTTCAAGATTTAATATTTATCTCTTTAATCACAAATTATGATAATTATCAAGATAAATCTTGATTTATAAGAATTTGTCATTTGGCAATCTTTAATTGTCCAAGAAAATTTATATGTCTACAAATGCCTCATCGAGACTTGTTCACGTGCATTTGTTTCGGTGAATGTGAAAAGCGAACTAGTCTCGAACTCTTTCATCCAATGATCAACTCACAATATTTCGCTTGACTTGGGACATAGAGATAGTTTAAACTCATATCACGGAGTACTTGAATTTGTAGACTGTTTATACTCATATCAAGGAGTTCTTGAATTTGTAGATTGTTTATACTCAAATCAAGGAGTTCTTGAATTTGTAGATAGTTTATTCTCATATCAAGGAGACTTCATTTGCATTTGAGATATGCTGATAATTTATACTCGTATCAAGGAGTATTTATTTATTTTTGAGATATATTGATAGTTTATACTCATATCAAGGAGTAATCATTTAACGTTTGAGACATATTGATAATTTATACTCGTATCAAGGAGTAATCATTTAAATTTAGGATATATTGATAGTTTATACTCCTATCAAGGAGTCTTCATTTAAATTTGAGATTTGTTGATAGTTTAGGCTCTTATCAAGGAGCATTTGGTGTATTTGTTTTTTGACAATTTTAGATGCTTTATGCTCGTATCTAGGAGCATTGAGAAGTTGAAGATGGCTCCACCTTTTCTTCATCATCATCAGTGACATCACTTGGGCATTCTTGTTGATCAAAGTTCAAACTTATCTCAATAACATGCGCTCGAGTTGCTAATTATTCAAAAGTTTTTGGCTTAACTCCTTGAAATATATAGCATAGACTCCAGTGCATTCCTTGGATACACAACTCAATTGTTGAAGCCTCAGATAATTGATCTTTGAAATTGAGGCTTAAGTCTCTCCAACGATTAATGTAGTCGATGGCAGACTCTCCATTCCATTGATGTGAGTTTGTAAGCTCAATCATGCTAACAGTTCGTCGTGTGTTATAGAATCGATTGAGAAACTCCCGCTCCAATTGCTCCCACTGTCGATTGAATTTGTCCCCAAGTCGATGTACCAATCAAATGCACTTTCCTTCAATGATCGGACGAATTGCTTCAATAAGTGATTCCATAAGTTCCAGCATTGTTGCACGTTTCAATGAAGTGAGCCACATGCTGCTTTGGATTGCCATTGCCATCAAATTGTTGGAACTTCGGAGGTTAATAACCATCGGGCATCTTCAAATTATCTATTCTCCGTGTGTATGGCTTGGTGTAAGTTAGAAATGACTTGGATCTTCCATCAAACTTGTCTTTAATAGTCCCTATAATGAACTCCTTGAGTTGGTCAACTGGAATCAGGCCATTAGATGAGACTTGCAACACCTTTGCGAGAGACTTCTCTTTTTCGTTTGTTTGTTGCCTTGTGGACGTTTCAACATCATTTTGAGCTTCAACTTGTGTTGCCCATCACACGACTTGAATCAACTTGGTCTACTTTGTCTATCAAATTCATGATTTGGGAGTCTCGCTCTTGAACATGTTTTGTAAGTCCTTCAATGGCCTTCGTCAAATTTGCAAGTTGTTCTTCAAGTGAAGTAGCTTGGACCACCATTGTTGCTACAGTTTCAAATCTAGAGCTTGTAGAATGTGCGTGCACGTCGAGCGGGCCCAACGATTCTTTATTTGAAGCTCCATATTTGCCACCTTGTTTCCATGCCCCTTCGTCTGTTGGAGGAGTAACTTCATGGTTCGATGGCTCGCCATCTTCCCTTGCCCCCTTATGCTTGTATATTGGAGCAGTGGCTTTATAGTTCCGCATTGAATGATTAACATTTCTGGACTTGGAATGGTTGGCCATCTTCGTTGATATAGGAACTTGGTTTGAAGAGAAGAGATGAGAGGTAGAGATTGTCCCACCGGGCGTGCCAAAAATTTGTAACACAAATTTTTTATTGTCTGCAAATTAACAAACAAGAAAAATCGTACAAATTAAATATATATCTATATCTATATCTATCTATCTATATCTATATCTATACTATCTTAAAAGTATGAATATTTCTTAGAATTTTTGATTTGACAAAAATATCCATTTGACATGGTAAATTTTAGGGGCAACTATGTAATTGGATATTTATTTGACTTTTATTTGTTCAATTACAAGATAATTGACTTTTTATATTCTACACATCAAAAGTATTATTCTTTCATTTATAACTCTTAAAATATTCTGAATATTGAAATAATATTAGTTTCATATTAAACTACATTTCGAGAGCTTTCTAACCATATGTCATAAGCATATATAAGGATTTCACATGAAAAATTTTCAACCTTATAAAGTTCAGCACTATGTAGAATTAAGAATTTATGTTATTTATTTAAATTTTTTCAAAATATTTATTTATACCCATTTTTTTTCAAACAACCGAAAATATATTTTTTAATCATAACACTAAGAATACTTTAAATTTCTTATAAAATTATTTTCAAATTAAATTTAGTTTGAATAAATCGTCAATCATATGTTCTGAACATGTATCGTTATAGAAGAGAATTTTAATTATTTAAAGTTTAGTATGATGAAAAATTGTATATTTCTTATATTCTTTAGAATTTTTTAATAATTAAATATGTCTATTATAATTATAAGAAATATATCAAAATACAATAGACATGATAAGAAAGAATAAAATAAAAAATATTTTAGTGGTTTTGATATTAAATAAAAAATAGAGAAAATACATAATTCCTCCATGGTTGGAAAACTCCCTCAATTAGGTATATGTAATTTTGAAAATTAATTTTGTTTATGGTTGTTAAATAAATAATATTAAAAACAAGAGAATTTCTTATTTTATTTTTATTTAAATCCCAAGCATATTTTGTGTTAATTAGCCATATCAGTAAAATAAAAATTATAAAATAAAAGGAATGATATTAACATGAAAAAAAAAGAGAATACGAACCAAAACAAGTTTGTCGTAACAAAAAAAATTACCTTTTAAATTATAACTATATGTGTTATTATGACTTTTATTTAATTTTTTATATCTTACAGTTTTAGTTTATAATTTACTATTTTTTGAATATGTTATGATTTCAATCTTTTACTTTATTTCCTATAAAATAAAAGAGCAAGTGCAAAAATATATTACAAATTGTGTATAAATATATTTATAAATAAAATCATAAGGAAAACGTAATTAAAAAATTCATATGTATTAAATTGACATTTATGATAAAACCTGAATGTCGTTTGAACCTTACACCCTTAAAATATTATAAGTTTAAAATATCAGTATGATATAAATTTATAAAAAAAACATGTACCAAAATAATTAAATTTTAATGAAATGATATGAAAGAGTGAAACATAAGCTAAAATCGGAAAAAAAAATTCATTTAACATATACAAAGTTAACATTTTGTTGAGAAATTAATATATTACTTAAATTGTATGTTAATTCAAATACTAATATAACATTCATAATAAACTAAGTAAATTAAATAATTACAACAAATTAAAGTGAAAATTAAGAATAAAATATATTTTAAAAGAAATAGTTATATTTGACAATAATGAGTTGAGAGTGGCCAAAATAATTTTAAGGATTAATTTCATATATATAGATAGTTCAGGATTAAACCAAATAAAACATATTATAAAAAATTGAAAGAATAAAAGTAAATAGTTAAAAAAAATGTGTGTGTCATAGCTTGAAATTCTAAAAAAAATTAAATGATTTTCATAATATGTATAGTTTGATATTTTGGGTAATATATCAGTTTATTATAAAAGTACACCTTTATAACTTATAAAGATTCAAGAACAAAAACAATTATTATAAAATTCGGTACAAATTATTCTTATTTTTATAAAATAAAATATTATGAAAAATTTGAAACTAGAATCAGAAATGGAAAGTCACTGTATGTATGTGAAATTGTACTAAAATAAATAAATGAAATAAACTTAATTGATATGAAATAATTTGATATCTATGTCAAAGTTTAATATTTCTTAAATTACATGTTAATTCAGGTGCCAATAGAATATTCAAAATACTATTTATGTATCAAATTTACTATGTTAAACCATACAAAAATAAATTAGAGTGAAGTGACCATGATTAGAGCTAAGTAGTATGAATTTTTCTGGGCATAAGGAGGCATAAGAGAATAGTTAAGGGATTTTTTACAACTTGATATCTAAACTTTTGGGTTTTGGCAACTATATTTCTTATTTGATCAAAATTTCAATAAAAACTTCAAATAATGATTAAAGTACTATATACCTTTTTCGCAATAAAGGCACTACAAATGGATTGATAATTATATTTTATAATAAATAATATGATTTTGTAAAGGAGAATAAAAGAGATCAATTCTAAATGTACATTTTAGATTGGTTTTATTATAATAAGAATAATTGCTATTTTCTTGACTATACGTCTTACAAAATTTACTAACTATGTAAATTTTAATATTGACCAAAAGAGTCAAATTCAGTTGCAAATACAAACTCTAATAGCATAATGTATCTTTCTAAAATCTTATGAAATTTTAAAAAACTAAATTAGTTTTTAGTTTATTATACAACTTTTAAAACCTTAAGTGTTTGCTATAATGTTCAAACATAAAATTAATTAATATTATATTTAATTATTAAAGACTGACACATGAAAATTGTTAGCTTATTATTCTTTCACAAAGTTATCTTTGATTTTATTATTTATTAAGTGAAATTATTCTGTGTGCAATTGAATAGAGTTTCAAAACTCATATTTCGACTTATCATTTTTCATAGTTTTATTTAATACGTGACTGTCGATGAAAATAATGGATTAACTTATATATGAAGTTAATATTTATTATTTCTAAGACAGTGAAAACATGAAGACTGCAAACTTTAAGTTTAAGTATTATGATAAAATTATTATTGACTTTGTTACTAGAATTAAAATAATATATGGAACAAGTTTTTTTTACATATATATTATATTATAATTATATTTTGTAATTTCTTTAATCAAAGAACTGAGAGAGAATAAAAGAAGTAAGCACAAGAAGTATAAGAATTTGATTAACCTTTAATTTTATTTTTTTGAATTGAATAACATAAACAAATAAAATAATGACATTATGCTGAATTTTTTTGTATAAAAGTTAATTAATTAATTTTTTTAATTAATTCGATAACTTGTGATTTATTAATTATTAGCTTATGAATTATAAGCTAAATTGCTTGTCTTATTATGTGAAACACATCCAATGTTAAAAAAATTCAAAGATTAGTTAAGAAGAAAATACTTTTCTAGCCATAAAAATGAAATAAAACATTGATGAACGTCATTGTAAGCTAATATAAAACTTATATTGTTGTTAAACTAATTTTAGATTTTTTGTTGGATTGAGTTTTTGAAAATAATTATTCAACAATTCATATCGATCTATACTTAAAGTAAAGAAAAATATATTAAATACTTTGTAATATTTAAATTTAATTAATATTTATTTATTTATAAATAAATTTTTAATATTTAAATATTAATTAATAAAATTATTAAATAATATAATTATTTAAGTAAAGTCATGTGGATTACGTGCGACGCACGTGTTTCTTACTAGTATATATATATATATATATATATATGAATGAAATTATCAAAAGGATTTCAATCTCTATAAAATCCTCTGATTCTTCTCTTCAAGAATATAATATCTGGAATTTAATAATTTAGAGATGATATCTTCAGCTTGATCTTCTCCAAACTTGAATTTGACTTTTAATAACGTTAATTCGAGGGTTTGACAGCTTGATCTCGAATTAAACGTGATATATTTGACGATATTTGGCTTGAATATTAGAACTTCTTGGTGGATTTGACTATTCGATCTTCCTCCAAGATGGATTTGATTTCAATAACGTTAACTCAAGGGCTTGCAAGCTTATTCCCAAATCAAACGCCGTGATTTGAGTGGACTCCGCGATGAACTCCTTGAACACCGTGGATCTCCTTGAATTTGTTCTTCTTGACTTGAGAGAATTTCCTCTACCGCCTTCTTGCTTGGATTTCCTCTCTTTGATTTGTGATTTAATTCCTTGAGAATGACTCCTATTTATACTTGTAGGAGAGGGGTTCTTGGATATCTCATATGGTGAAGGCTCTAATTTGATAGGTCCTTCAAGATTTAATATTTATCTCTTTAATCATAAATTATGATAATTATTAAGATAAATCTTGATTTATAAGAATTTGACATTTGGCAATCTTCAATTGGCCAAGAAAATTTACATGTCTACAACTATTGCCCACCACCTCTCTCGTTTTGCTTTTTCGATTGGTAGTTTTGGTCAAGTGATCGGAGATGTCCCGAGTAGGAATGGGAAAATCACCGCGGGGAACCATCCCCGTTGGTACCCGAATAAATTGGGACGGGGAATCCCCGATTAATTCGGGGATGGGGATTCCCTGCTTTTCTGAAACCGGGGATGGGACGGGGATGGTATTTATATCCCCCGTCCCCATCCCCGCCCCCGATTAGATGAAATGGGGATTCCCCATCCCCGTCCCCATTCACCGAAATATATATATATATATATATATATATATATGTGCATATATATTACTAATAGTCTACTAAAAAATAGTTGTTAGTGAGAATGGTTTATGTTTATATTTTTTTTTTATTAAATTGTAAAATTAAACCCTAAAAATTACGTATTTTATATTGTAATGATTTTTAATTTTTAAAATTATAAGACTTTGTATTTTAAAAATTGTTGTATTTAACACAATTCATTAAAGTATTTTATATTGTGGAGTTATTATAAGATTAGCTAGTGATTCATGATATTTTATCTAATTTAATTATTAATTATTTTATGCAAAAAAATATTTTTTTTATATTAATAAATACAAAATGGGGACCCCGAATCCCCGCGGGGACCTCGTTCCCCGGACGGGGATTCCCCATCCCCGTACCAGATGCCCAAAACGGGGAATGGTACAGGGATGGTATTTGAAATGGGATTCGAGGACGGGGATGGTATGTCCCATACCACCCCCGTCCCCGCCCATTGCCATCCCTAGTCCCGAGTCACTTGGCGGACTTGGTTGCTTCGGAGTTGGTTCTCTAATTTATATAATTGATCTTTTTTCCTCAAAAAAAAAAAAAAATAACACCAATGTGTTACATGGATTTGTTCAAAGATAAAATTTTAGTGCACAAATTTAAAAGATGACAAATATAAAAGATAGTGTGGATTTCTTTCCTTGATTTTTAGATTATTTGTCATCTCTTAAATTTATTATTTTTTAAAGAGGAAAAAACATTAAACCCCCCAAACTACGCGGTTTTTTGCACTTTACCATATAAACTAATTTTCTTTACACTTTACCATACAAATTATACAAGTTTTGCACTTTGCCCTATAGCATTCATCGCCGGTGGAATATTCTCCGAATATTCCGGCACATGTCCTTCGCGTGAGGGCAAAACCGTCTTTGCCTAAAATTCAAATAAAAATAGTTACACTTTACCATATGAACTTTGTTAAGAATTTCACTTTGTCATCTGAACTTTGCTCAATTTTCACTTTGCCATATCAATTTATGAAAATTAAAAAAATTATGTGTATATACATTTGTTTATCTTTTATTTTTAATTTTTATTCGTAAAAGAAAAAATCTATCAATGGAAATATTTTAGGGTTTAGGTTTATAATTAAGGTGGGTACAAATATCACTGATATCGATTTGTTTTTGGTGGTTTAGACATCTTTGAATTGTTATAAAGTTTAAACATTTTTTATATTGATTTCATCCTAATTTTCTAATGTGATGTTGCTTTAGATATGTATTTTTAATTCTTAGTTCAATTCATAATTGCATATTAAAAACTTGATTATAATGTTAACGATTTAATTTTTTTTCATAAATTCAAATATTTTCACGTTTGGCTAAATTTTCTTGTGAGAAACGTTTGGTCGATTACCACACTACATTGCTCTCGTACTCTTATAAGTAGAGGTTAAACTCAATAGGTATTTTGTGAACGAACAAAACCCATAATTGAACAGAAAATTCTGTACGCATCGTGTGCTGGATATTGTACCAAAATAATCAGTTCGACTCAATCTTTTATCATACTTGTTTCGATTTTTCGTTTGGTACTTTGGTAAATAAAAATTTTGCAAAAATAAAATAAAATAAATAATATCTATTTAGTATTTTTTTTTTAATTTTAGTATGCAAAAATTAAATTATTATATAAAAATAAGTAATAATTAATATATATGAGAATATATAATATAAAAGTAATTTAGTATATGCTAAATTTTCTATTTCAGTTCACTCACAATATGGTTTAAACTCATTTTTGTGATTTTTATGTATTAAACAAGATAAATAAATATATGTACACATAATTATTTTAATTTTCTTTAATTGATATGGCAAAGTGAAAATTGCGCAAAGTTTAGATGGCAAAGTGAAATTCTTAACAAAGTTCAGATGGTAGAGTGTAACTACTTCACTTTGAATTTTAGTCAAAGACAGTTTTGCCCTCACATGGAGGGCACATGCCGGAATATTCGGAGAATATTCCACCGGCGATGACCGCTATAGGGTAAAGTGCAAAACTTGTATAGTTTGTATGGTAAAATGTGAAAAAAATTAGTTTATATGGTAAAGTGTAAAAAATCGCATAGTTTGGGGGGTTTAGTGTTTTTTCCTCTTTTTTAAATTAAAAGATATATATTCTGAATCTGAATTAAAAGAGTATTTCTCAATAAAAATATATTTGGTTAGATTTGATCATCATCGATTTTTTCAAACTAATTTTGAGAAAATCATTTATTATTTGGATTATTTTTTATCTTTTAGAATCTTGATTAAATTTGTTATCTTTTACTTTTAGACATAGGATTGCCACGCAGATAAATGTAAAGCCGTCATGTGGAATTGGGAGGACGATAAGTTAATAAATTGCGCCAACTTTATTTTTTGTTTTAGTATATAAGATGTAAAAATATACCACAATTAGTTGGAGAAGACGGCATCCTAATGTATCTATTTTTTAAATAAACTTTCTTTTATTTTTTACACTGGGAAATACCATGTAGATCAAATTAAAGATCGAAGGTTCGGAAATATATATAAAAACATTATGTAAAAGACAAAAACTCATGTGAGACGGTCTTACGGACTTATTTTCGCAAGACGGATTCTTAATCGACCTATATACAATAATACATTTAAATTTAAATCTAACTTGTTTTGATTTAGAAATGGGTTAGATCTGCCTCATGATTTTAAACCCGTAAGACGGTCTCACATGAAACTTACTCCTAACTAAACGTATAGGAAAATATTCAAAAACCCTGACTAATGATTTTTCTAATCTCAGTTGGTGAGCACAAAACATGTGAATATAGATGCTCGCAAGTTGACGTAATTTGGAATTCCCGTTAACAATATGTAATCCATGTATATTATATTGCGAGGAGATAGTCCTGTTAGATGGATTCAGCCTAACGAGTCTATTCAACCTGCGAACCCAGCGATCCAGCCCAGCCCCAGCGTCCAGTGCAATGTGTATTTTAGGAGATTTACAAATACTTTTCAGTGAAACTACTAATATTTTTTATTAGTATCACCGAGGTTTGATTCATTTAATATTTTTCCCCAGCCGTTAGTTGACCTACCGAAATTTGCTAACCATCAAAAATTTGAAATAAAAATCGAAAAGTGCCTCTGCAATACCGTTCATAGATTTGGAGGAGACAAAAATCCCCCTTTGCCTAATCACAAAAGATAAGGAAAAAAACAAACCTAAATATTATAATTTATCATCAAGTTTTAACATAATCTACAACATTCCTCTTGATTATGTATCCACAATTATCCAAAGCGTACGTCCAATTAGCAAATAAGAAAAATTGAAATTTGAATAAATAAAAAAGAAAACTCAGGATAAATAAAAATTATGTTTTAATTTCACAAATTATATAACGTCAAAACCCCTCCCCAGAATCTTGCAAATACCCCCCTCTGGTTACGAAGAGAAAACAATTTTCACCCCATCACTTCTTTTTTCTTAATCTTTTTTTTTCGGTATTCCGTCAGGGGCATTATCGATTTTGCATAAATTCCGTTGGACAGTTCCTCAAAATCCCAATGGTATCTTTTGTAGTACTTAGGTGGACTTTTTGTAATTACCCCAAACCTATATGAGGAATACTTTTTGTAAATAACCCTAAAAATTATAGATCCTATTAGCAATTAGCTGGTCAGGATATACTGGAAAGAAGACATGCAATTGAAATGAGACATACTGTGTAATATTTCAAAGATATATATTTTAAATAAAATTAAATGAGAAAAATTTACTTTTGGTCTCATTATACTGAAAATCTGATGATTTTAGTCCCATTGTTCTCACTTTTAGTCCTAAATCGATATTTTCACCAAAAGTAGTCTCCTAGGACACAAAAACTGAAAATGTGGTGTTTCTCCGTTAAAAATTTAACGGAAACCGTTAATGATGACAAAAATGGTCCCATAGGACACCAAAGTTATATTTTTAACCAAAAATTGTCTCATTATTCTTTTACTGGTTAAATTTAATATTATTGATGATAAAAATTATTTTAAATTTTATATTTTGAGTTATTTATTTAATTAATATTGTGAATGTCCCATTTAAAAACTAAAAAAAATCGTTGTCCTTAAAATATTTTTCTAAAAAATATCTTTTTCCATGCTTTTTATTTCACTAAAGCAAATTCTCTTACTTAAAATATTTAGAAAAATAAATAATTTTCCTATATTCTTTTTTAGTTTAAATCACTTCTTGATTTTTGAAAATACAAATAATTACAAAAATCACATTTACGTATTGGAAAATATATGTAGTTCAACTATCAATAAAATAAAAAATATTACGATATTAAACAATTTCATAATTTTTAAATATATGAATTATTTTTGAAAAAGTTAGAAAAAATACTATTAAAAATATTAGTATAGTTAAATTGTAAATAGATAAATATTAGCAAATTCATAATTTACATAAAAAGATAGTTAACCTAGCTCACATTTTTTTTATTTTTTATTTTCAAATATTATATTTTTATTTTTTTATGTCTTTAAATCAAACTTTATATTTCCCAAAAAAAAAAAAAACTTAACATATATACATATACATGCACTAGGTTATATGAGACCAGTTTCCTGGGGTAAGAACATAGGGACCCCAAAATAATATGTATATATATATATATATATATATGAGGAGAGTTATATAGGACCCCCTATTATATGAGTACATTGGACCAAATCCATACCACAGATCTACCTATTTCAATTGCTATTATTAAATCTGATTAATGTTAATAAAATATATGATAAAGTCAAAATGGGGGCAAATTAGTCCACATAAAAAATAGGGGGGTTGGCTAAATATAGTAAATCCCATGACTCCAAAGATACCGAAACTGGATACCGGAATGTGACGAAAATATGACTCCAAAGAAGGAATGAATTTTGATAGTGTCGACAACGAAATACGATTCTACAAAAATTATGGTCGTGCCAGTGGATTTGATGTGAGAATCAGTACAACCAAACGCTTCCACAGTGGTATAATACGTATGCAATATGTAGTATGCAGCCGCGAAGGATACAAAAAGGTTAAAAGCTCAACTACATTGGATGAAGAAACAGTGCTAAATGATGACGAAATTGCACAAGTGAGACACAGAAAACGGACAAATGTGGGATGCAAGGCACGGTGCGTGTTCCAATACACTGCATCTGGTGCTTACACAGTTAAAACTTTTGAAATCAGGCACACGCATTCCTTGACGTCCGAGGTGTACATACACTTTCTAAAAGCCAATAGGAATTTAAATTTGGCTCACCAAAAATTCATCCTAAGCTGTATCAAAGTAAACATTGGGTCAGCGAAAACTTATCGCCTGTATAAAGAGATGGTTGGAGGGTACTTGAACGTAGGCGCACTGCCAATTGATTTTAAAAATTTCAAGAGAGAGTTGAAAGCATACGTATGTGGAGCTGATGCACAACTTATTATAGACGAGTTTTTAAAGAAAATTGAAGTGTGTCTAAATATCACATTCCACTATGACGTTGATGAAAACGACCAACTTACACGGCTATTTGGGTTGATTCAATGTGCATGCAAAATTACACGATGTTCGGGGATGTAATATATTTTGATGCAACATGCAACACTAACAGGGCCGTACACCCCAATCAAATTTCGTACCCCCTCTCCTTTTTTTTTCTATTCGTGCATAAATATGCATGTCAAAAGAACATAAACTGCTTATGTGTGATTTACATGCTGCATATGAGAATATATAATTTTATAAAGAAAATCACACGCCCCCATTGGTATTCATTTATCCCTTTTCTTTCAGCATTAATTTATGTGTGAATATGCATGCGAATTAAACATAAATTGCTTGTATGTGAGTTAAATGTCTCATATATAAAAAATAATTTAACTCACGTGTGCACCCACCCGCCCACGTGTTTGAAAAAAAATAATACATGTTGCTTGTATGATAACATTGAGTTGCTTATGCATTATAAGAACATTGCATACGATTGAACTTAAATATTTGTTATTTTAAAAAAAAGAGACTAACTTGTCATAACAACCATAAGTACAAAATGGTGTTCACACCATTCACTGGCGTAGACAACCATAGAAGATGTGTTACATTCACGTCTGGGCTACTTCTCAAGGAGGATGAAGAATCGTATGTGTGGCTATTCCAAAATTTCTTGAAATCAATGGGCCATGAGCCAACATACATTGTTACAGACCAGGATCCCGCAATGAAAAACGCGATAAAAAGGATTTTCAAAAATAGTATTCACCGACTATGTATGTGGCACATCATGGAAAAAGTTGGCATGAAGGTTGGACATACTTTGCTTAAAGACGAGCAATTCATGGATAGGTTGAATTGCATCATTTGGAGTAACTACATTGAACCACCAGAATTTGAAGAGAGATGGGCACAATTGATGAATGATTACAAGCTGACATCACATTCATGGTTCACACATATGTTTGAAATACGCAAATCGTGGATTCCTACTTATTTTAAAAGTGCGCAATTGAGCGGATTACTCAGAACCACATCAAGATCAAAAAGTACTAACAGTTGGTTTGGAAGTTTCACCAACCCACATGTTAGTCTAGTTGAGTTTTTTATGCACTACGAAAGCGCTATAGAAGCTCAGAGACATGCGGTAGACCAATTAAACAACGAGTTCGAATCCAGCTTACCCGAATACAAAACACAGTTGGAAATTGAGAAACATGCGTGAATTGTGTACACAAGAATGGTGATTTCTAATGTGAGCACTGAGATCGAATCATCTTGTTACAAGTGCGTGACAATAGAAATCAACAACGAGGCTGACATGTGCACTTACAAAATCAAAGATGTGGAAATAGGAGTATTTACAGTGGTTTTATATAAAAAGGACAATTTGATGGACTGCAGTTGCAAAATGTTTCAACGTATCGGACTACTCTGTTGTCACATCTTCTCGCTACTAAAGGAAGTCGACAAAATTCCAGCCAAATATATTCACAAAAGATGGACTAAAAAAGCATCCATGCTACCATATCAAAACAATGATTCATTGAACATCTTCGAATCAGAGATGCAGTGTGATACAACACTGCAACAGATTTGGTCTGACCTTCATTGTTGTATTGTTCTAGCAAAGGACAACAAGTCCAAGATTGAAGCCATGTCAAAGATCATAAAAGACCATGACGAAATATTACAGATGAATCAACATACAGATTCCAGTTCGGTCAACCAGCAACCATTGATCAAAGGCTTCGCCGAGAACAAATCCCAGCTAGGCATTGTAGTGTTGCCACCAACATAGGCCAAAAGTAAGAGAAGCGGCAGTCGAGTCAAGAGCCGACTTTAGAGTCAGAAAGAGAAAGAAATCAAGGCAGAGCAAAAATTGAAGAGACGTTGTGGAAAATGTGGAGAAATAGGTTCGCACAATAGCAGAACGTGCGACAAGTAGAATTGAGTTTTTTTGTCTTGCCACCAGTTTATTCGAGCTTCAAACAATCTTTACTCTTATTGACAATATTTTTAAATATGTGTTGAAGTTTATTAACGTATTTGATACTGCTTATTTATGCTTATATTACGGCTTAATATTTATGCTTATTTAAATCTTTGTATTTATTTGTTTGATACCATTTTAAAAATAATTCTAATAAATAAAAAAAATCATGTGTTCGAGAATATGTTGTGACTGCTTATTTATTTGTTTGATACTGCTTCTTCACATATTGTAAATTGCCTATACGTGGTTATTATAATGCTTATTACTACTATGTACTCACTTATTTGTGATTGTTGTAATGCTTTTCGAGCAAATAATTTAACATTCATGAAAAATTTGGTTACTGCAGTCCCATATGTTCAATTACTTATTTGTGCGTAAAGTATTGCTCGTGAAAGGATTTTAGGGTGCTTAGAAAGCAATTGAATTCTGCTAACAGTATAAGAAAACCATGAAAATAATTGCTTACAAAGCAATTGAATTCTGCTTAGAAAGTAATTGAATTATGCTTACAAAATAATTGAATTCTGCTTACAGTATCTAAAACCATTAAAATAAATACGGCACTAACTAGAAAATATTCCTATATCAAATACGCATGTACGTCAAAACCAATCATATTTAAAATTGCTATAAAATACTAAAATATTCAACCTTTTTATCAAAAGTATGAAACAACAACGTTTCGTTGTGATCATAACTCGTTTTAGCAAACTCCTTCGCCCTTCCCAAAACCGAGTCCCTCTGCTCGTTCATTACATCCAAATATATTGCAGCTGTATATTTCCTTCGCATCATCAATAATTGCGACTCGTCATTTTTCCCAAGCCCACTATCCCAATTTTTGATTCCACCTCACATATACGTCTCCATGTGGCGCATAGCGAATATAGCGCAATCAATTTTGGTATCCTTGTCCCTCCAAGGCATGCACAGACGGGAAGCTGGCGAATTCTAAATCACACGAGCAATGGCTGAAAAATCCTCCAGTAGATATTGCGAAAAAACTTGCCGCTGCCAAAACGAAAACATAAATATGTCAATTTCTGAAAATAAACATTGAATATATATGCAATCATCCGTCGAACATATACTTACCAATTGTTCTGGAATACCATCGTATTTGAGAGTTTTGTTGCCACAAACTGATGAGTTGTCTAAGACATGGCAGACCTTCCTTGTAACGTCAAAGCATACAACAAAAAAGTGCTCGCTTTTAAAGATTGGGAAGAGGAACTACACCCCGGGAAAAAAACGTAAGGGTCATAAAAAAAACTTAAGCTTTACCATATTACACATACCAATTGGATCTCCTCAATCTTGCTCACACAGCAATCACTAAATTCGACGTCGAAGCTCTCGTTGAATCTCTTAAGAATGTCACTCGTTTCTGATGCTTTGATGGGCATTACAATTGTGAAGGTCTGCAAAATAACACAAACATATGCAAAACTTATACCCTGTACAAGCATGATTTATACATGTAATAAGCACTAGCCATAGCAGTTCAAGCTAATTACCCCCTTTTTCTAGCATAATATAAAACATACATAAGCATAATGAAAATCGTACATAAGCATACTTATCAACAACAAAAATCAATTAAACAAACATCAATAAACAATCCCCAGACTTTAGAAAAAATATGGCAATACTAATTAATCTCATGTTTGGGAGCATAAGATAAAACATAGATAAGCATAATACAAAATAATTGAATTCTGCTTACAGTATCTAAAACCATGAAAATAAATACGGCACTAACTAGAAAATATTCCTATATCAAATACGCATGTACGTCAAAACCAATCATATTTAAAATTGCTATAAAATACTAAAATATTCAACCTTTTGATCAAAAGTATGAAACAACAACGTTTCGTTGTGATCATAACTCGTTTTAGCAAACTCATTCGCCCTTCCCAAAACCGACTCCCTCTGCTCGTTCATTACATCCAAACATATTGCAGCTGTATATTTCCTTCGCATCATCAATAATTGCGACTCGTCATTTTTCCCAAGCCCACTATCCCAATTTTTGATTCCACCTCACATATACGTCTCCATGTGGCGCATAGCGAATATAGCGCAATCAATTTTGGTATCCTTGTCCCTCCAAGGCATGCACAGACGGGAAGCTGGCGAATTCTAAATCACACGAGCAATGGCTGAAAAATCCTCCAGTAGATATTGCGAAAAAACTTGCCGCTGCCAAAACGAAAACATAAATATGTCAATTTCTTAAAATAAACATTGAATATATATATGCAATCATCCGTCGAACATATACTTACCAATTGTTCTGGAATACCATCGTATTTGAGAGTTTTGTTGCCACCAACTGACGAGTTGTCTAAGACATGGCAGACCTTCCTTATAACATCAAAGTGTGAAGCCCCGATTTTTATTCGATCATGTACTTGTTTCGTATCGTCTTTGTATTATTTTGACTATTTTACCGCGTCACTTTGACTGGTAGATATTAATGATAAATATATTTTGCATTTAATTCTTTTAAATTCTATTTGTGATCATAATCATTTATTAATTTTAATTCGCATTTATGATCACTTGGATGATCATCATTATTATTATTGGTGTATTTATTAGTCACCTTAGAATTTTAAGAGACTATTTATTTTAGGGATTTATAATTTATAGAATTAAGAATTCGATTTAGATTAAGGGATCATGAGACTTATAAGTGATCAAGGAAATCACTAATTATTTTGGAGATTGATATTTATTCATCTATTATCATCAATTTTGGGAAAAAAAAATATGTGGAATTACCAAAATACTCTTAGGGGGACGGCATTGGTGTATTTTTTGGTGTAGAAATATCTCCCAACTCTTGTACATGTACACCTTGTGTATTCATCTTGTGTATTTTTACACCATTAATTCAAACCTACATCTTAAATTAATCCCACCATTTCAATCATCCAATTGGTCAAACAAGACCAATTTAAAAATTCCCCCCTAAGATTAGCATTTTGGCTAATTGTCCCTAATAAAGTTGCCTAAATATTACTCTCTTCCCTAATTCCCTCAATTATTACTCTAACTTATCATTTAATCAAAACAAAACAAAATTTTTATTCTTCCCATTTCATTTCACCAACACCAAATTTTTTCTAAGTCTTGTAATTCCTCTTACCTCTCTCTAAAAATCCTCCTACATCTCTCTACCTATTCTTCATCTTCTTCACTAACACTTAACCAAAACTTCAAGAATTCATCTCCCATTTTCTTCAAAAATTCGAACCATATACACTACACAAGGTAAGAAATTTTCTTCTTCAATCTATTCTTATACCTTCTAGCTCACCTCTTTCACCTTCTAATTTAAGTTTGATTTTTGAATTTGAAGTATACCTAGAAGACCTTTGAAGAAGTTAAGAGACTAGTCATCTTGAATTTTAGTACACTTTCTTCTTCTCTTCTATTTTCCAAATTTTGACACTCCATTTTCATTTTTGGAGTTTTAGGGGCTGACCTTGGAGGTTGACATTAAGGGTGACCAAAACCTTATACTTGGAAGCCATTACTAGTCACATTTTACTCACTACACAAGGTAAGTGTAGTATTTCCAATTTTCTCATCATCTTCTTCTTTTCCCTAAGTTTTTAACCACATTCTTATAACTCCTATATTTTTTGATATTCCTTGACTTAGGGGCTGACCTAAGTCACTCCTTCATCGAGAGAGATTTATCCCATTTTCACCAACAAACCGATCTTTAAGGTGGGTGGAAAAATCCTTTCAACTTCTAGGTGTTTTAATTTGAAAATATGCATGTAGTATTTTGTTATTGAGCACTTGAGATATATATGATGTATTTCATGCTATTTTCTTGTATCAAGTTGGAAAAATTCTCAAGTGTTGCTCAAAAATGTGATTTATCGAAAAATAGGGCATACATGCACATTTTATTGTTATACTTGATGAAATTTTGTATGAGAAGGATATGTATGTGTATGACTCTTGAAATCTATGTTTTGAATGATTTATAACGTTGACAAGTCGAGCATAATTGATTAAATTTCAATTTTTGGACTTAAAATGCAAAAATGGAAAGTTGGTGGACTTAATTGCAAGAAAATAAAACTTAAGGGACCCCTCTGTAATTTTCGATTTTTGGGACTGAAATCAGGTTCAAAAATTATGTTTTGACATTTTATTAAAGTTTTAAGAGTTTTTAGATAAATAAAATCAACCCTTAAAAGCCCAAGGACTAGATTGTAAAATTTGAGAAGTTTAAGGGCTATTTTGCAAATTTCGAAACTGTACCAGACCCTAATTTTAAAATTTGAAATTTTAACTCTTAAGGGACTGGAAATAACATATTTTAAGTGTATTCCAAAAATCCAAGTGTTTAGAGCTTGGAAAGTAATTTTATAAAAATTGAGCGACCAAATTGTAAAAGATTAAACTTGAGGACCAAAATATAATTTCTAGGACTTATGCAGTCCATGCACCTGGAAATAATAATTTAACTATAACATAATTATATCTTGGACCCAAGGTTCAAATTTCATAACAATTGGACCCCTAAAAGCCTTAAAAGCAATTATTTCAAAATGGGACAAAAATGAAATTTTCAAAAGTTAAGGGACCTATATTTGCTTCTTTTAAAAACTGATTTTGTCCCAATATCCCACTGACCTTAGTGACATTTTATAACTGGAATCACATTAAAATCCCTTCCGTTTTGTGAGTTCCAATTATTTTAAACTTAGAGCCCGAAATGGCAATTTTAACAAATTTGGGGTCAATATGAGAATATTATAAAAAACTCGACCTCAAAACTTCAAAAACCTGAATCTATGAACAATTTGGAGAGTTTAGGAACTGACCTCATAATTTTTCAAGGTCGGGATATTTATTTATTAAATTTTTAACCCCAAAAGTATTGGTTTTTATAAAACGGGGCTAAATTGAAAATTTTCTTTTTATCAAGGACCTAACTCAAATTATTTTTCTTTTACTAAAACAACCCTGGACCCTCTGACTTCAATTCTTAATTAAAATATTTTAATTTCTCAAAAACCCCTTGACTTATCGGACCGCCTTGACCGATTAATACCCGATCGCGCGCGACTTCCTCGTCTTGTGATTTGAATCTATAACGGGACTTATGTTCCACCTAATCGTTCAAGATATCGAAGATTTCTTATCCTCCAGATAATCATCTTCATCCAAATAACTCCACCAATGCCATAATTACCTTACGCAAATTTTCGAAAACTTTTCATGAACTGCTTCCCGAATCAATATACTCGACTGCCTGGTTGACTACCTGAACGTGTATTTAATTTCCTACCTGAGTCGACTTGGTGTGTCGAGCTCACAGTCGGAATGGATACGTCGGGGATGGAACCGGGTAGCTCGGCTGCTATTCCACTCTCCGGCCCCATCGTCCTAATCCCGCAACTGAGGGACGGAGTTTGTCCAAGGGAAGCGAGTCGTAGTACTTGAGGTATAATCATGGTTATGACAGATCCGAGCCTTGCTAGCTCCACTGTGGATTTTGTCTTTGCCTACGGAGCGATAAGGTGACAGGTCTTGGACCATCTTACTCGGGGAGTTACAAGGAAGAACAAAGGAATCGCATTGCCCGATCCACACGATTCCGGAGTTAATCAGACCCGTTTGGTTGGCGCTACAAATCCGTACGCAACCGCTACTTGTATTGCATAGGTTGGCGCTACAAATCCGTACGCAACCGTTACTTGTCTTGCATAGGATTGGCGTTACAAATCCGTACGCAATCCTCCTGACTGCTTGAACCATAGTGCATGCGTGACCATGAACTGTTTTCTTAAACTGTATAAGTATATTACATAAATATATTTTTCATGACGCTTGTGGACTGTGTGTGAATTCATGCATCATCTCTCACGCGTTTTCATACAACTAAATTTCTCGCATTAACTATATATATCGCCACACTTGCACACGATCACCCCATCCTTTGAGATTTCTGTCTCACCCCCTCATGTTTTTTAACCTTAGAAGATGACTTTGTCGAAGAAGCTGAACCTGCCTTGGATTGAACTCTCGAGCTCCGCCCGTTGAACTCATTTCATATCGTTATCTATGTTGTTGGACTATATTCTTTTATTTTTCTGATGTTGGACTCTTTTATTTCCTTTGAAATTCTGGATTGAATGGAAGGGCGTAGGACCCATTTGACACTTAAGCTGTGATATGATGTGTACTTTATTCCTAGTTCTGGACTGTAAGCTATTAAGTTGTTGGGATGTAATTGTAATCTTGTTGTACTTGTAGTTTTCCGCTGTTTTAGACCTTGTTTCACTTGGGATTGTTGCTTCGTTTTCTAGAATGTTGGGTTTATTTCTGTTTAAGTGATTGATCGTCGTCGCGTCACGTTTGGGGCGTGACACAAAGCATACAACAAAAAAGTGCTCGCTCTTAAAGATTGGGAAGAAGAACTACACCCCGGGAAAAAAACGTTAGGGTCATAAAAAAACCTTAAGCTTTACCATATTACACATACCAATTGGATCTCCTCAATCTTGCTCGCACAGCAATCACTAAATTCGACGTCGAAGCTCTCGTTGAATCTCTTAAGAATGTCACTCGTTTCTGATGCTTTGATGGGCATTACAATTGTGAAGGTCTGCAAAATAACACAAACATATGCAAAACTTATACCCTGTACAAGCATGATTTATAAATGTAATAAGCATTAGCCATAGCAGTTCAAGCTAATTACCTCATTTTTCCAGCATAATATAAAACATACATAAGCATAATGAAAACCGTACATAAGCATACTTATCAACAACAAAAATCAATTAAAAAAACATCAATAAACAATCCCCAGACTTTAGAAAAAATATGGCAATACTAATTAATCTCATGTTTGGGAGCATAAGATAAAACATAGATAAGCATAATACAAATCATACATAAGCATAATTATCAAACACATTAAGCAGTTGAAACCTCATTAAGCAAATCCCCAAACTTAGAAAAAAACATGGCAGTCCTACAAAACAAATATATCCCAACACCCTAATGTATCAAATAAGCACTATTCCACCCACTGACAAGCAATATAAAGATAGATCATAAGCAAAAGATACTAACTACAAAATAATATATCCCAACAACCTCGTGTAACAAAATAAGCTACAAAAATTACGGAAAAAACATAAAGTGGGAGATGTCGTGGCAAATAATCTACACGGCGAACTATCGCTCCTCAACAATTCTTTCCGGTTCAAAATAAGCGACCACGTATCCACAACAACCACACTAACGTACTGCCCACCTTTCAACGTCTCCATATCTTGTCTCATGATCACAAAATCACCACTCTTGAAGATAACTTCTTCCCTGCGTGTTCAAATGAATAGATTCATCAAAAAAAGGAAGTAAACAAAAAAAAAAAAAACTAAACTTACCTATCACTTGCCCAATTTTCAAAAATCCAATTCGATACCATCATCTCCATTTTCGTACACTCGGACAATACATCAATCTGTCTTGCATTCTCAATTTGCCCCTCGTCTACCTCATCATCACCATGAACCTCATGCCCCTTATCATCACTATCATTGTCTTCTTGTGCTTACTACAAAGATACAAAATAAAAGCAAATACAAAAGTTCAGTCAATAATCACGTTGCAAAGGACATGAAAACAAACGTAAAAAAAAGGAAATAATCATGAAAAACACTCACCGCCAAATCAACATCTTCAGTAGCCACACCATCTCCACCAATATCACGTGCACCACTAACCCCTACCTGATAATAAAACAAAAAAATAAACAAATCAGATCACTACAATATATAAGCAACATTCTATGCATAAGAAAGCAACATTTAATATTGTTGTAAGCATAATAGACCAGAGAATAAAAAAAATAACAAAAAACAAAAAATGAAAAAACTTACATCCCTGCCAGCCATTGCATCTATCTCCTGGGTGACCCCCAGGCTAAAACTTGGCATATCATCAATGACGTTTTCGTACTCGTCCCTCCAACCAAGCGCATGTTCAACTTTTTTGATGGCAACTATGGTCTCAGGATTATTCTGAAAAGATTCATTGAGTTGCGTTTCGCTCATAACATCAACTTGAGGGCCCTCCCCTACCAAAGTATGCTTACTAGTTGAGCATATAAGAATCCTAGCTGATTCTTATATTTTGCAAAGGTGTGCATCGCTTGTCATCTCTTTTGGAGCATTTTGAAACAATACAATTATGTAGAACACATCTGTAGCAAGACATGATAACTTCTGCAACAATCTAGATTTATACTCCTTGCCAAAGTGTTCACAAAACATGTCAATTACATAAAACAAAATGAACCAGTCATACACTAATTATAAATACATAATAAAAACTGAAAACTTCATATGCAACATATTATTACTCAAAAACGACTTGCTGCCTTTATAAGCATTATTTACAACATAGGCAAGTAAAACTTATCTATAGTCATAAGCAAAAAATGTCAATCCAAGCAACAAGTTCTTAATGAATATGCAACACTCTCTGTTTAATAAGCAATCTACTAACTTTTGAGAGACTGAAAATGCACAATCAACAATATACAAGTACTTAGAAACACTTTTTCTACTTTTGTAAGCAATATTAACTAAACAGATAAGCAAAATTAGCATATATCATAAGCAATACTCCAACATGGATCCATTCAATCAAAATTTCTCTATTTTAACAAATATTCTTATTATATATGCAAAATACATCTCTCTAATAAGCAGAAGGGGCATATATAATAAGAAATACTCCAACATTTAAGAGAAAAAGCAATAGTAACTACACACATAAGCAATACTCCAACATTTAAGAGAATAATCAATATTATAATAAACAATACTCTAACATTTAAGAGCATAAGCAGTATTAACTACACATATAAGCAGAAGTGGTATATATTATAAGCAATACTCCAATACGAATTCATCCAATCAAAAAAATAGAATTTATACCTCATGAGTGTCGGTCCCTGACGATGTCCCAGCCTTCGCTGAATGACTTCCTAACCCCCCTGATATCAGCTGCAGCAGAACCTTCGTTCGATGCAACTATAGGGAGTGCATCAGCTAAATGACCCTGGCCAAAGCCACCAGCCTCCATCTCCTTGCGTACCGTAGCCTGTATAATCTCAGTAGTCCAAAATCTAATACTGGGGAGTGTTCTAACCACGTCCCGAGTGTAGAAAACAACCCTATCCAAATAGAAAACCTAAATAAAAAAATTAGTAAGTCCACAAAATAGAAAAACAGAGAAGAGAAGCAATAATTAGTTAAAACTTACTTATAAAAATAGAAAAGCCCATTGAACATACTTTTCTTGTTGTCCCCCCAACGTGCCCTGTTGGTAATCAACGTGTTAATCGTATACTCGCACCAACCAAGGTTGTGAATATTCCGAACATCCTCCAAGCTGTCCATCATAAGGAGATTAACATAACCACAAGGGTCATTCCCAATAACCATGCAGTCCACCAAGGCAACAATGCCTTTTAAACCAGTCCCCTCCGTCCGCGCATTTTAACATCTCCGTGCATACGTTTTTAGCCGTGATTTGGTTGTTAGCCTTGTTAAAAATCCGCTGCCATTCTTTCAGAAGAAAACAACCCCCCGCTTTGCTTCTCCGATCAATATTCACTCTCCCATTCGATATTCCCAAAACCCGTTCAACATCCGTAGCGTCAATGTGAATGGTTTTTCCCTTCGATATCACTAATTCACAAATCATTGGATTGAAATTGTCAACTGACCAGTAAGTTAACTGTGCTGGTATTTCAACAATCTTCAAGTGCAATAGGCCGCCGAACCCAATCTCAATAACCGTAGCCCTCTGTTCAGGGTTCAGTTTTCCAATTACTTTAGCGAAGTTCCTCAACGTTGCTCTCGTAGACAACCTAGGATATTCAGACTCTTCAACACCCTTACTACCATCTACCATTTTTTTTTCTCTTATCCTTCCCCACCTCCTTATTACTCACCTCTACACGATCATCATTAGTTGCGGCCTTTCTTTTCTTACTCTCTTTTACCATTTCCAACAGAAAATCTATAAAAAAAAAGACACTAGTCATTTATATAAAATATTTATTAACAGACAAACATTTGTAAGCATAAAAAATAACTAAGCATAAGCATAATATAACACACATATAAGCAGTAAACAAACCATAAATAAGCATAATTATCAACAACAATAAGCAGTTGAAAACATCAATAAACAATT